>JASAMZ010002488.1:137500-203908 GCA_030248115.1 Linhomoeus sp. GSCO2_2
AAAACTGTAAAACTGTGTCACACATTCTTATTGGCATACGGCCTTCCGATTTCTGCGTTCAAATTCGTCAAACAAGCTGTTTTAAAAAAGTTGAGTTGTTTTATTAATACAGAGTGGTTTGTGAGTATTTTAAAGTGGAAGAGTAAAAGAGTGGATACTTTTGTAAAGTATTTCGAAGCCTTTCCGATTTGACGCGCGGCCGCCCGAGTCCACTATTCATGCGCTACTTCTGACACGCTCCTTTCTGAGGGGTTCTTGCAGGGCAACATTGGAATCGCCCGGGATTAATTTTTTGAGCAAGACACACGCATTTCTGAGCGGTTGTTGCAGGGCAACATTGGGATCGCCCGGGATTAATTTCTTTAGCAAACAAAGTTGTTTGTAAGACAAGGGTTTAAAAAAACAAAAGTATTTCTTTAGGAATGACCGTTCAACAACTGCCTCAACGTAAGCTTTCAAACTGTCGAACGAATGCCGCTCTACAACGTAAGACGAGCGAGTTAGGGCTGATTTGCTGTTTGAACCTTTGAGTAACTGTAGCTCGCGAAAATCAAACTTTCGAATCTCGGCTTCTCTTAACGGAATGATCAGTGTGCCGAAACCTATTCAACAAACTCAAGATCGTCTCTCTACGACGCACGTTGAGCGAGTTAGAACGATTTCTATGCTAAAAACGCGAGAATGTCGCTTTTCGTGGTGCGTGTTTGCGTAATTAACAAATTTGTACGCCAAGTGAAAGAGCACGTCGAGACCTTTTATTTGACCTATCGCACCCCACTCTACGACGTAAGACGAGCGTGTTAGAGCCGTTTAGCGTTTTGGACCCTCGGGTTACTGTAGCGCGCGCAATTCAAACTTTTGAATTTCGAGTTCTCTTAACAGAATTATCAGTGTGCCGAAACCTATTCAACGAACTCAAGATCGTCTCTCTATGATGGAAGACGAGCGAGTTAGATAAGTTTCGCGTTTTAAACCTTTGGGTTAGTGTAACTCCCGAAATTCAAACTTTTGAGTTTCGAACAATAGAAAAACAAATGATCAGTGAGTCGAGAGCTGTCCAACCAACCCAAGATCGTCTCCCTACGACGCACGCTGAGCGAGTTAGAGCGATTTCTACGCTAAAAACGCGAGAATGCCGCTTTTCGTGTTGCGTGTTTGCGTAATTAAGAAAACTTTTAATGCCAAGCGAAAGAGCACGTCGAGACCTTTTAGTTGAGCTATCGCACGCCGCTCTACGACACAAGACGAGCGAGTTAGAGCCGTTTTGCGTTTAAACCTTCGGGTTACTGTAGCGCGCGCAACTCAAAGTTTTGAATTTCGAAGTCTCTTAGCAACATTACCAGTGAGTCGAGGAGACCTATCCATAAAGCCCAAGATCTCCTTCCTACGACGTTCCAACGCCGAGATCTGAGAGCGTTACGCACGCACGAACGCACGCACGAACGGACGATAAGCTCTCGTAGGGGTTCGCCCGGCTGAGGCCGGGCGAAAAAACGACGCTCTATTTTGTCGATCTATGGAATTTTGAAAAATAATCACGTATTTCTATTAAATTCCATATTTGCAAAAAATTTCTTTTGGTTTACAAATTTTCCGCAGTCTATACTCTTTTCATTTCTGAAGGAATTTCGCCGCTATATCATCAGGTGAACAAGCTTTGTCTAAAAACTGTGGCACCACGTTGGCATCAGTGTAAACTTGAGAGCGTGTGCGCGATAATGTGCACTGGATAGTGAAGTGCCGCTAGACATTTAGTCGACAATCTGGTGGGGTATAGCCGCAATTGGTCTTGGATTTGTTTGTGGTACCTGATCCACATATGGATCAGAAGATTCGCCGCAGGCACACTTTGCGCTTATAATAGTGGCAACTGATCCATAAATGGATCAGAGAAATTCGCCGCAGGCACACAGTGCAATAAAAGCGTCTAAATGAGACGACGCCCTATTGAAAAGGGTATAAATGGGACGACGCCCCATTGAAAAGGGTATAAATGGGACGACGCCCTATTCTTTTGGGCTTAGTGCTCGATGCATCCACACAAAGATATGTTGAAATTTAAGCTGCTTGAAATTGTCGAAATTTGGAAATTCTGACAAAAATCTTGAAAATATACCTAAATTCTTTAATTATAAAATCTAGAACTATTCGCTAATTACTTGACAGACTATGCTCGACACATCCGTGAAAAGAAATGTTGAACTTTAAGCTGTTTGAAATTGTCGAAATTTGGGAATTTTGACAAAAACCTTGAAAATATCCCTAATTTCGATAATTATAAAATCTGAAACTATTTGATAAATACTTGGCAGACTATGCTCGACACATCCGTGAAAAGAAGTTTTGAAATTGAAGCTGTTTGAAATTGTCGAAATTTGTGGATTTTAACAAAATCCTTAAAATATCCCAAATTTCGTTAATTATATTCGCTGAAACTATTTGCTAAATACTTGGCGGACTATGCTCGATACATCGGTGCAAAGAAGTTTTGAAATTTAAGCTGTTTGAATTTGTCAAAATTTGGGAATTTTGACAAAAACCTTGAAAATATCCCTAATTTTGTTAATTATAAAATCTGAAACTATTTGATAAATACTTGGCAGACTATGCTCGACACATCCGTGAAAAGAAATTTTGAACTTTAAGCTGTTTGAAATTGTCGAAATTTGGGAATTTTGACAAAAACCTTGAAAATATCCCTAATTTCGTTAATTATAAAATCTGAAACTATTTGATAAATACTTGGCAGACTATGCTCGACACATCCGTGAAAAGAAGTTTTGAAATTGAAGCTGTTTGAAATTGCCGAAATTTGTGGATTTTAACAAAATCCTTAAAAATATCCCAAATTTCGTTAATTATATTCGCTGAAACTATTTGCTAAATACTTGGCGGACTATGCTCGATACATCGGTGCAAAGAAGTTTTGAAATTTAAGCTGTTTGAATTTGTTAAAATTTGGGAATTTTGACAAAAACCTTGAAAATATCCCTAATTTCGTTAATTATAAAATCTGAAACTATTTGATAAGTACTTGGCAGACTATGCTCGACACATCCGTGAAAAGAAATTTTGAAATTGAAGCTGTTTGAAATTGTCGAAATTTGTGGATTCTAACAAAATCCTTAAAAATATCCCAAATTTCGTTAATTATATTCGCTGAAACTATTTGCTAAATACTTGGCGGACTATGCTCGATACATCGGTGCAAAGAAGTTTTGAAATTTAAGCTGTTTGAATTTGTCAAAATTTGGGAATTTTGACAAAAACCTTGAAAATATCCCTAATTTGGTGAATTCCAAAATCCGAAACTATGTCACAAATTCATCGCGTCTTACGCACTTTCCATTTCAGCAAAAACTTTGCCGATACGACTTGTAAATAAAAGTGTCATTTTTGACATTTTCGTATTTTAATTGTAAATATCTCGAAATAGCGAAATTAGCAACAGAAACGGACAACGGCACGTTACTCAGCGCATTCGACTCCATCGGGTGGCACTAACCGTCATGTCTAGTTTTGTGACACACACGGACGGACGGACACACAGACCCACGAACAGACAATAGCGTCCGTATATATACTCGCCGCCCTGGGGGGCGGCGAAAAAAGTCGATTTTCGACATTTCCATATTTTGATTGAAAATATCTCGAAATAGTAATTTCTAAAAACTGCAAAACTATGTCACAAATCCATATTGGCATACGACCTTTCCATTTCTGCATTCACATTCGTCATTAAATGACGTTGTATTTTAGTCAATTTATGCAATTCTGACAAATAATCGCGTATTTCTACGAAGTTCCACATTTGCAAAAAATTTCTTTTGTGTTACAAATTATCCGCGGTCCACGCTACTTCCATTTCTGAAGCAATTTCGCGGCTAGCGCATCAGACAAAAAAGTCGATTTTCGACATTTTCGAATTTTAATTGCGAATATCTCGAAAATGCGAAATTAGCAACAGAAACGGACATCGGATCCGCACTCAGCGACATCGACTCTACTTGACCACATATGTCACTGACTTTACTTCGGTGCGACGGAAACACACACACACACACACACACACACATTGTCATCCGTATATATGTTACCGTGACTACCCGGATCCAGTGAAAACCCGGATATCCGGGTTTTCACTGGTCGACTTAGTGAAAACCCGGATATCCGGGTTTTCACTGACGGGTTAGTGAAAACCCGGATAATGTCAAATTATCCGGGTTTTCACTGAAAGTTTAGTGAAAACCCGGATATGCGAGATTTCGTGGGAGGATCGTGAAAATCATGATAGCTGTGTTTTCACTAATCCTTTCGAAGAAATAGCGTAGAAATCAAGGCTTCTATAGTTTTCAACACTACTGATGAAACAAGTGCTTTTGAATGGCAAATCGCGCTGTTTGTTGCGGGGAAACAAGCGTCGTGGAGTGCGAAACGTGGCGATCTCATGCAATAATACCTTGATCTTTGCCGAGCCGCCTCTTTTACAATGCCAAATGTTTGCGGCCAATTGGCACGTCTGGCTTCAACAGGCGGCTAAGTATACGGGGAATGTGCATCCCGCTTACAGTTTGCATGCGACTGAAAGTTGTCGCAAGCGTTAGTACGGAGGGAGGGGCACAGCCGGCCTAAGCAGGAGGTGAAGTATATGGAGGAGTGTTTATCTCACTTACAGTTTGCACTAAAACTCTGTCGGCGTCGCGCCTGGCGGGTCTCAACTGAGGCTTAGCGCGACCACCAACTTCAGGGCGCGCTCCGCGCGCCCTGAAGTCGGTCACCGGTCGCGTTAAGCCTAAGTTTCGACCCGCCAGACTGCGACGCCGACTGACTCTTGTGGACTGTGGGCGCAGGGCGAGCCTAAGCATAGCCTGATTTGGAAGAAACCAAACAGCCTACAGGCAATGGAAATATAGTTCTAGCAGTGTATTGCGCGATTTTGAGCATATCGGAGAATTATCCGGGTTTTCCCTAACCTATCAGTGAAAACCCGGATATCCGGGTTTTCACTAACTCAACAGTGAAAACCCGGATATCCGGGTTTTCACTAACCAACTCAGTGAAAACCCGGATATCCGAGTTTTCACTGAAGACGGGCTCTCCCGGTCACATATATACACCTCGCCGCGCTGAGGCGCGGCGAAAAAATAGTTGCATTCGACGCAGATGTGAGTAGTGGTGGCCTCAGTCTTGACGTTGTCGTGTGGAGCTCCTTTCACTTCAGTAGCAGTCTGCTTGATGGGAATTTGCTCTTGTGGCGAGCAGCTGGCAATGACGATTGGCTTCTTGACATCCACGCCTGTAACTGCTTGTTGTTGACAAGCAGGAGAAGGCAAGCACAAGAAACAGACGGGCAGCACGAGTGAGCGGGGAGCCTGTGGCATGCGCGCCTCAAGCGTCGTTAATTAAGACCTCATAGCAGCAATTCACGTTACGCAATACGTTGAAGTCACAAAAGTGAGTCACCGATGACACTGAGTATCCTCCAGTTGTGTCGTCTCGTCTCTTCTTTGACGTCCTCCGTCTTCACTGCTGAATTGGGGACGTGCCTCGAACGAATTCGGTACATTCTTTTCCGTCACTTTGTAAGACGCAACTGGCTGCCGTACAAAATTTGAGTCCTCTTCAGATTTCTCTGTTTGTTAATGATCGTGGTGCGGATAACGTTGTCAAGCCAACAGCTTGCAGCGTGATTGGAATCTACTAGGTAAATCGGGCTCCTTTAAGATTTGTCACTTTTGAACCTTCGGATTCAATCTTCGGATGCAAATTACAAGCGTTGCCTAAAGGGCACTAAGCCGCGTATCTTATTGTACCTGCCTGCCTGTAGCTTTCACAGAAAACCTTACTGTAATTGCGCCAATCGCGTAACAGCGCATTCGGGGTGAGTCAGTATTCTCATTCGAGTCGAGTTGACCGTTCTACGGTTGCCTTGCTGACTCTGCCTACACTGGGCCGCCCACCATCTGCCCTTCTCTTGTCAATGCACATGACGAGAACACGACATATCCAACCATACCGTCATGTTTGTGTTTGAACACATCGGGTGGACAATGCATGCACTGCTGCTGCAAATCTTGCGGTGCCCTGCAGCGGAATGCGTTGTTCAAGCGGCAAACTTCGTATAGATGAAGGTCTTCTTGTGTTCAACGAGACTGCTACATACTTCGTGAAGAACCACTTTTAAAAACGTTATGCAAATCGCCACAGTCGGCGCCGAAACAAGAGGAGAGGCGAGATTAGAGACCATTTCACTACCTATCTTTGAGGCTGCAGTGCCGCTGAGTGTCATTTCGTGTGTTGTCATGGCTGCCAGCACTGATCACAGACATGGCTTGAATGACGACGTTTCAGGGTGATGCTCGAGTCCTTCATGATGGAGTGCGCCGAAGGGAGGATGGATGTGGGCGACACGACGAAGGCGGCGGTGAAGGCTCTTGTGGACGCCATGTACCTCTTTCACAACACTACGGCTCTGACGCCGATGGAGTTGATGGCCCTCTTTCGCCTGGCTCACAGGTTGTCTCCCGCAGCTAAAATTGCTATGAAGTCTTTGTGCGCTTTCCGCTTCCTACACTAAAATGACACTTGCAGATGCCAGGTGTCAGCCCTCTGTGACCTCTGCGAGGGGTGGCTGTGCGATAACCTCGACTCTGACAACGTCGACGCGGCTGTGGAACTGTCAGAGACGTTTCAGCTGCGCCGCCTCCCACTCAAGGCCGCCCTACTTCAGAGTGAAGGCCAGATACAGCTGAACAAGGTTGGGACGGGCAATCCCAAGGCCCAGCCACCGCACTAGACGACCATCTGGAAGCTGCGCAAAACCAATTGACATACTGCGCTCTGTTCAGAGAACCTATTCACAGTGTTGCGTTGCGTCCAGCTCTTTTAGTCAAATTCGCTTCACCAGTCGCAGTTCGAAGGTTACAATGGCTCTGACCACAATGCGCCCACCAATCTACCAATTCAATGCGATTGCACCAGCCAACGAGGCTGAAGTTTCAGTAAACGTTGCAGTGAAGCAGTTAACATTGGCAGAGACATTGACGACAACAAATCGGTCTCAGGATCAGCGTTGTCCGTGTATCGCCCGCTCGTGATAGCGCCTGTTGCTCCTTTGGCCAAAGGCTTTGCCGCAGTGGCGGCAGCAGTAGGGCCTCTCGCCTCCGTGGGTGCTCTTGTGATGTGTGAGTGTGCTGTTCTCGAAGAACGTGTTTCCGCAGAGGTCGCACTTGAAACGGCGCTCGCCCTCGTGCACCGCTCGCTGATGGCAACGCAGCTCTCCGGTCGTCTTGAATTCCCTGGCGCACAATCGGCACGCGAATGGTCTCAATTCACTGTGAGCCGCGCCGTGGTGCCTCTTGAGTTTGAAGCGGTCGGAGAAGGACAAGGCGCAGAGGTCACACTGGAAACGTCTCAAGTTCTTGTGGCGGTCATTGACGTGCTTCATTAGCCGGCTCTTCGTCTTGAAGGCGGCGCCGCAGTCAGCGCAGACGAACGGTCGACTGCCTTCGTGGAAACGGCTCCAGTGTTCAGCCAGATAACCAGCGGTCGCGTAGGAGTGGCCGCACCTCAAGCAGTTGTGTGTGCTGGTTTCCTGAGTCTTGCTGTTATCACCTGAAGCTTCCTTGGCTTCTGCCGATGGAGCACCACTAGCAGCACCCTCGACGGGCGCCTTCCGTTCAGTTGTGCCACTGACAGAACGTGGAGGTCTCTTGACTGCGACGCCTGCAATACAATGCGTGCAGCAGCTCAGCATCGTGAAGTTGCACGGGTCCATCACCTATTAGGTACAACAATCAACAACAACTCCAACAGAGCTCACCAATGGCCTTGAGAATTCTCCAGTTGTGTAGTATCGTCTCCTCTTTCGACGGGAAATGCAATCGATCACAAGACCGTCTCTTGCCATACGCGGTGGGATGGCCTACGGTGCTCTTCATCTTCGTGACAACAGTTGACAAAGGCCTGCTTGCGAATGAATTGCTGGCGATGGTAACACGCGATGACATCAATCTACTCAATCGCCAAAGTGATCGCCAAGGATGGTAAACGGCCATACGTATCGATTGCTATCGTGACCATTTTGCACCCTAAAGCGTCAACTAATTAACTTGACGAGATCAAGTTGCAAATTGGCGAGCAAGAAGGTTTGCCTGGAGACGTTTTCGTGACACGGTAGCTCTTAGAAATCACAGTACACTCCACTTCTTACTGGTCTTCCCAAGTTCCCATCACTAAAGACATGGCGCGCACCACACGTGAAATGCACTACACCTACATATATGTACATAGTGTGGTAGGCAAAATGAATTCTTTCCTGTCACATCCATCAAAATTCGTAATACTCTGCATTTCACCGGAGACTTAGACGACTTACACGTAATTAACCGTACTGGTTGGTACTATCTCCCCTGCCATGGAAATGAGTCGCCGTCTCATGGCCAGTCTTGTCGTTGTACCATTATTGTTCCTTTCGAATTTTGACAAATTGTTCTTGTTATTGTTAACAATTTAGGAACAATTGTACCTAAATTGTTCCTAGGAAGATTGGGTGCCGCAGGGCAGAAGTTCGTCAAAGTGGTAATTTCCATGAAATCAAACGGATTGCGACTTGAATAACGAAACATTCTCAAATTATACGATATTTGCTCCTTAACTGCTGGTGATTACTGCATACCTTCGCATACACTCAGAACAATTTAGGTACAATCAATAAGTTTCCAAATTGTTTTGTTCTGGAGCCGTTTCAGATTGTTATTGTTATTGTTTTGTTTCTGGAAGCAGTGGAACAAATTGTTATTGTTCCTAAATTGTTAACAATTCAGGAGTACAAATTGTAACAATTTGTACCAAGGAACAATCGACAAGACTGCTCATGGCATGCCTTAAAAGGTTGAAAAGACAACATTTTGTCACTCAGTGTGGCCAACAGAACTACAACGGTAGTTGTAGTTAGTAGTTGGTAGTTTGTTAAGCGACCCGTTATGTTCCAATCCGAAAGCCAAAAGGTATACTGGCCGATATTTCCCTCAAAATTTCTCCAAAATTGTGCATTTTCAGGGGATTCTCACCTGGCATAGGACAATATTTACCAAATTGTCGACAAAATCGGACAAAAAAGGACAATTGTCCTTTTTAAAGAGCATTTTCGTTTTGTCTTGTCTTGTTTTGTGCGCAAAGACAACGGTTTGTGCACAGAAACTTTTGTGCACAACGACAGCACTAGTATGCACCACCAAACCTGTGTCTTGACGAAAGCTGAACCTCCAGTGGGCCTTTGAAGTGAAGAAATCTGTCACGAAGCTGAACTATGAACTTGCATATGCTCTACTGAGTACAGGTGTCCACCCCAACATCGCGTGAACCACAACAACTCACGCATAATCCAACATACCGCCGCCCCTCAGTTGTTGAATGCAACACCCCCGTCCAATACAATATGATGCAAACCAAATATGCGTCAGGACGAAGTCCTAGTTTCATGTGAAGCTCTCCAGCAGTTTAGCGTCAGCGTGTGCCGCCATTTCGTGATAACGTCGAGTATAGCTGTAGCCGAACTTCTTGGCGCAGTGGCGACAGTCGAAGGGTTTGGCGCCGCTGTGAGCCCTCCAGTGGCCTGCGAGAGTGCTATTATCGAAGAAGGCCTTCCCGCAGAGGTCGCACTGGAAGCGACGCTCTCTCTCGTGCACCGCCTGCTGATGGCGTCGCAACAAACAATCCCGCTTGAACTGGCGCCCACACAGTGTGCAGGCGAAGGGCTTTCGCTCGCTATGCACAACCAAGTGGCGTTTGAGCATTTCGCTCTCGGAGAACGCCGCCGCCCGACACAGGTCGCACTGGAAACGTCTGAGGTTCTTGTGGGCGCGGTTGACGTGCCTTACTAGGCGACTCTTCCTCTCGTAGGCACGGCCGCAGTCGGAGCAGCCGTACTGACGACAGCCTTCGTGGAAACGGCTCCAGTGCTGGGCCAGATAGTCGGCAGTCGTGTAGCAATGTCCACATTTCACACAGACATAACTGGTGGCGTCCTCAGTTTTGCTGATGGCCCTTGGGGCTTCCTCTCTGAGTTCAGCTGCTGGAGCGCAGCCACTATCCGCAAACTCGAAGCCACATTTTTTCGCCGCGCCTCAGCGCGGCGAGGTGTATATATACGGTTGACAATGTCTGTCTGTCTGTCTGTCTGTCTGTCTGTCTGTCTGTGTGTGTGTCCGTCCGTGGCACTGAAGTAAAATATGTGACATATGTGGTCAAGTAGAGTCGAGGTCGCTGAGTGCGGATCCGATGTCCGTTTGTGTTGCTAATTTCGCATTTTCGAGATATTTACAAATAAAATTCGAAAATGTCGAAAATCGACTTTTTTTACCTGATGAGCTAGCCGCAAAATGCCTTCATAAATGGCAAGGGCACAGACCGCGGATAATTTGTAACACAAAAGAAATTTTTCTACATGTGAAATTTGATAGAAATACGCGATTATTTGTCAAAATTCCACAAATTGACAAAAATAGAATGATTTTATTGACGAAGGTGAATGCCGAAATAGAAAGGCCGTATGGCAGGAAGAATTTGTGACACAGTTTTGCAGTTGTTAAGAATAGCAATTTCGAGATATTCATAGTTAAAATACGAAAATGTCAAGAATTGACTTTTTTGTCTGATGAGCGATCGGCGCATTTTCTTCATAAATGACAAGAACATAGACCGCGGATAATTTGTAGCACAAAAGAAAATTTTTGCAAATGTGGAATTTAATAGAATTACGCTATTATTTGTCACAATTTCATAAATTGACAAATTGACTGACCGTTTCATTCTGACGAACCTGAAAGCAGAAATGAAAAGGCTGCACGCAACTAAGATTACTCGACACATCCATACAGTTTTTAATAGTTACATTTTGAGATTTTTGGAATTTGAATTGAAGAATTGTCGAAAACCGACTTTTTCGTCCGATGAGCTAGTGGCGAAATTTTCTTCAGAAATGGAATGGGCATAGTATGCCACTAGAGCGTTTAGCCCGTAGGAGAATCTCTCTACACAACAGCCCATAGGAGCTTCAGATAGATCTAATGTCATTTGACATTGTGCCTTTGCCAGTGTCTGCATTTAGGTTTGCACCAGCTCCCATGCCTCAAAATACACTGAAACTAACACATGAATGGTTGCTTTTAGCCCTTAGGAGATTTCAGATAGATCTAATGTCTTCTGATGCTGTGCCCCTGGCAGTGCCTGCATTTACCCTTGCGCCTGATCCTGGCCTCTGAATAGACTAAACGTTGCGCATAGGCGTTTGTGTTCAGCCCTTGTTTCAGTGTCCTGACGACGGCTCCGATAGAGGGTCGAAAGCTCGATTGAAACGCCTTTGTGCAGCTATGCCACACACTGATCGACAGTCGTCAACAACAAACTGCACACCTGGATTCTTGCTAGCCCATAAGAGGTTTCAGATATATCAAAAGTCTTTTGACCCTGTGCCCCTGCCAGTGCCTGTATTTACCATCTGACCAGTTCCCGTTGTGATGCAATAGCGCGAAATTTACAGGATAGCAACCCGCAGTCACTCTTTAGGGCACAGAATGTACTGTGCAGTTTGAATCGCCTGCCATTCAATCCTTCGTTTGCGACTGTTCTGTGCGGTTGGTCGCTTGCCACTGACGTTGTCGAATGATTCAAACCGTTGGTGTCGTGACAACTGACGGAATGGCGTAACAAAAGTTTGCAAGAGTTCGTCAGCAGCAAAAGTTTTGCTACCATCTGGGGATTGATCCAGGGACCTAACGATTCATAACCCAATGCCTTAACAACTCCGCCATTTGTCTTCTGTTTACTGTTTCGCCTGGACGCTTATAAGAACGCACGTCAATTGCGCGCAGTGTTTAGCGTTAAGGCGAGGAGACAGAATCACTCACAAACAGACAGCGTTAGCCGCTTAGCATATAGGAAAATAAATTAGTAACACAAAAGAAAATTTGTCTTCACCCAGCCTTCGTTCGCATTCAGTTCCCGGCGATATGTGGTACGGTAGAGTCGAAGGCTATTAAGAATTTGTAACACATGTACACTTTTTAAAACTTGCAATTTCACGCGGTTGTACATACCACGACCCAGCAAACTTGTCGCGCACACAGACTAAACAGCGAACGACGGAAGTACAGCAAGCAATCGACACCAGTCAATAGTAAAGGTCGTGATATATTTTCCTGCTCTTCCTTCTTGCTCATTCCTATACTCCTTGTCCATCTTGTCATTTCTTGTTCTCTTACTCCACTCCACCACGAGTAGAAGCTCTGAAACGCATAGCATGTTGAAGTTCTAGAAGAAATCCTTTGAATCTCCAGTGCACCTGACAAGGAAAGTACCTGCGCTCTTGAATCCACTTGTCGTGTGGCGCACACCGCAAAGTTTGTCTGGCCGTAAAGCGGATAATCCATCCCCCCTCTCTCTCTCGTCCGTCCGTTCCTCTGGCCTTTGTTTCTTGAGTTCTCGGCGCGCGCGTCCGCTTGAGCAGTTATTGAGGTCGGTTTCCCACGCGCAGTGAGGGGTAATGAATGGAGATGCCTGGCCGCTATTGTCTCCGCGGGTTTATTATGGTTGATTGCCGACGCGGTCGAAGAGTTGCCTGTCTACGTACTCAGTCGTGTTGTCTGTGTGGTTGTGTGCCGGAAAAAGTATCCGCTGCTCGAAAGTCGACAAGCCCACGCGGGCGTTTACCCCACACAGCAAACGTGTAACTCCTTCCCTTGTGGTCGCGATCGCGCGGCCACAGTGGCAGACGCGCTGGCTAACCCGTAAAGCAAACCCCAATGACCAAATTCCTGTGTCGTCAGTGCCCATGTGTCGCTGCGACCGCTCTCGGTCATGCACCTGCCGCCGACGGCAACTCGCAGTCGTCGTCGTCGTCGTCGTCGTCGTCGTCGTCGTCGTCGTCGTCGTCGTCGTCGTCGTCGTCGTCGTCGTCGTCGTCGTCGTCGTCGTCGTCGTCGTCGTCGTCGTCGTCGTCGTCGTCGTCGTCGTCGTCGTCGTCGTCGTCGTCGTCGTCGTCGTCGTCGTCGCTGCTGCTGCTGCTGCTCGCCGCCGCCGCCGCCGCCGCCGCCGCCGCCGCCGCCGCCGCCGCCGCCGCCGCCGCCGCCGCCGCCGCCGCCGCCGCCGCCGCCGCCGCCGCCGCCGCCGCCGCCGCCGCCGCCGCCGCCGCCGCCGCCGCCGCCGCCGCCGCCGCCGCCGCCGCCGCCGCCGCCGCCGCCGCCGCCGCCGCCGCCGCCGCCGCCGCCGCCGCCGCCGCCGCCGCCGCCGCCGCCGCCGCCGCCGCCGCCGCCGCCGCCGCCGCCGCCGCCGCCGCCGCCGCCGCCGCCGCCGCCGCCGCCGCCGCCGCCGCCGCCGCCGCCGCCGCCGCCGCCGCCGCCGCCGCCGCCGCCGCCGCCGCCGCCGCCGCCGCCGCCGCCGCCGCCGCCGCCGCCGCCGCCGCCGCCGCCGCCGCCGCCGCCGCCGCCGCCGCCGCCGCCGCCGCCGCCGCCGCCGCCGCCGCCGCCGCCGCCGCCGCCGCCGCCGCCGCCGCCGCCGCCGCCGCCGCCGCCGCCGCCGCCGCCGCCGCCGCCGCCGCCGCCGCCGCCGCCGCCGCCGCCGCCGCCGCCGCCGCCGCCGCCGCCGCCGCCGCCGCCGCCGCCGCCGCCGCCGCCGCCGCCGCCGCCGCCGCCGCCGCCGCCGCCGCCGCCGCCGCCGCCGCCGCCGCCGCCGCCGCCGCCGCCGCCGCCGCCGCCGCCGCCGCCGCCGCCGCCGCCGCCGCCGCCGCCGCCGCCGCCGCCGCCGCCGCCGCCGCCGCCGCCTTTGCCGCCGCCGCCGCCGCCGCCGCCGCCGCCGCCGCCGCCGCCGCCGCCGCCGCCGCCGCTGTCGTTGTTGTTGTTGTTGTTGTTGTTGTTGTTGTTGTTGTTGTTGTTGTTGTTGTTGTTGTTGTTGTTGTTGTTGTTGTTGTTGTTGTTGTTGTTGTTGTTGTTGTTGTTGTTGTTGTTGTTGTTGTTGTTGTTGTCGTCGTCGTCGTCGTCGTCGTCGTCGTCGTCGTCGTCGTCGTGAATTGAACTGTACAGGAATCGAGAGCTAGATGAGCGAAGGGGGCTTGCGATGACGCATAAACGCTCACATTTGCACACGCTCACGGAAAACAGAGTCCTAGTTGTGGAAAGGAAACTGAGCAAGGCCATATGTCGATGGGTAACCCCCGGGGCCTCGTATGCACGAAACCGTCCAATGCGGTACAGGATTTAGCTCCCACATCACACCTCCGTGGCTTGCGTACATACACTGGTAAGTGTTGTAGTCACACAGATGAAGAAACACTTCATCTTTTTATTCGCCATCCTTCGGGTTAACCTGGTCGAACTCTCACGTCGTTACGGCCTCCATTGAGCCACAGATTGTTTTAGCCGCTCCGTGCGTATGTAAGTACGCCCGGCATGGCAAAAGGGCGCGGGGGCTGCGAAAAGCGTCCGGAGAGTTGAAAGCACCCCCTTCCTACCCCCCCCCCCCCCTCCATCGGACAACTGTTCCAGCGCTCGTCGACTCGGCCTGCGGGGCAGCAAAGCTCGCGCGGAGGAATAAATCGCAGCGCCGCCATAGCAATGCGGCCCCACGAAGTCGTCGGCTGACTCGGCGCCGCTTCCCCCTTGCCGACTCTTGGAAAACACTTGCGGACAACCGTATCGCCTGGCGCTTTCCATGGCGGCCGCCGTACAAGAACTGGACAAGGAGGAGGGGGCCGTGTTCGCCGCCGGAACTTGTGGGCAGAAGGACGGCAAGCCGCTGGCGGATCTGCTGGCCGAGAACGAAGATCCGGAAACGCCGCCGAAACGGCCCCTCTTCGACGTGGAGACGGCCCTGCGCCTACTGCGGTGGGTAGAATACTGTACGGCAGTGTGGTACATTACTACTGTTGAATTGCTCTTCTCTACTGGCTACAACGTGTCCAGTATCCATCCAGCCGCAGATTCCGCTACAAAATGCATTACTGTACTTCCTGTCGCACACTGAATGACTGGCGCTGAAGACTGAGGGTCAGAGCCATGGTCTGTGAGCAGTCTTTGCCGACATGTGGGCACATGACAGTTTCGCATAGCTACATAGCAGCCCGTCGTTTTGCGGGAAGAAGGACATTATCCCGTAGCTATGTATCTAATAGCAGTCCATGAACCAGCTTGCTTCGGTTTCGACGTGTTCGCGCAAAGGGAAGCTAATTAGACCATGCGGTGCGTGTTGAAGACATCCTGTGATGGGCGGCGCAAAAACACGCTCCCTCCGCCCTTCGCGGGAAGATGGAAAGAGCCACTCTCCTACTGCCAAAGGGAGAAATCGATTTCTGGGCAAGTCGCCGTTCTCTCGTGGGAGCGACGAACCGAGCGACAGAGATAGAGGGAGCATTCCTTCGTTTGAGAGGGCCTTCGGCGACGGCGGTAAACAACCACTGCCCCCCTCCACTTCTCTGCTGCTCGCCGAAGTGACATCACCGGTCCGGTCGGCTGCTTGATGAGAAAGGCTGCGCCTAAGCGCAGCCGCGGCGCCGGCTTTTATTCTAAGCATAGAGCTCCTGTGAAGTGCGTTAGTCATATTGCGTCGTCGTCGCTCGAGCTGTCCGTACGTATCTTCACCTTCGGGCGCTTCCTTCCATTCAAAGGGGAAGCGACGGCGACGGCTCGCCGGCTAGCGAGAGTTTTTACGGACTTCTTGCCCTGGCCCCGCGCATAATTTGCAGCGGCGGCCGGCGCCTCGCTTGTTGTCGCCGATATAAAATCTACTTGTCTGTCTTAGCGCAGCGCCCGCGTGTGCGCGCCCGCTGTCTGTTGTAGGCCGGTAGTAAATCCCGAATTCCTTGGGCAACTGACGCGCCGCTTGGGTAGGGGCATCGGTCAGTGTTGTTCCCCAACGAGCTCTTACGGGGTGAAGTGGCGGAAGGGAGGACTGACAACTGTTTCCCTCCACAGAAATCTATCGGCTGTCTGTCGGCCCAACAAGAAGAAGGAAAAGAAGAAGAGTGAGGAAGTGTTCGCACAACCACTTGGAAGCGACGAGAACGCAGACCGGTCCACTCGATGAGAAGAAGGGAGCCGCCGCCGCTCTCGTCGTCGTCGTCGTCGTCATTGACGTCTCACGACTAGAGGCGTGCGCGACAGCGCAACTTGTATGGATATAGACCAAAACGGGAATGTGATCTGCGAATTCCTTGTCGACAGGTGGGTTGGCGGCGGGAGAAGGCGAAATGCTCAACGTCCGAAGACTGCTTAAGTACGGTAGCTGGCTTGTCTGCTTGCGAGGGAGATATTGTAGATTTGCACTTCTCTGTAAGAACAAAACGGCTCAATTCTGGATCTGAATTGAACTGAACTTCTAGTGCTATGTAGTACTTTGAACGAAAAACCGCAGGGCTCCTTCAAAACATTCGCCATCCATAGGCGCCGCTTATCGAGTTTGGCGCTCCCCGTGCGAATATGTACTGGCCAGCCGATAACAGTTTTTCACGGCGTCACGTTTTTCTGCGCAGTCGGTCGTCAGTCAGGCAAACGTTCCATTTGCGCCGTCGGCTTCCACACAGCGACGTCGTCGTCGGCCGGCGGGGCGGTGCTAATTTCCGCGCGTCGGAACCGATTACAGCCTCTCTTTTCAGCGAGGGCCGCGAGGTCCAGCGAATCTCGGTGCTGCGAAGTCTGGCCTCGCACGTTAGCGACTGCGCCAATTATTCCCCTCCCCCCTCGCCGCATGCTGCCGCTGCCGATGACGACGACGACGACGACGACGACAACGGCGGCGACGGCGGCGGGAGGGAAGGCGACGCGTTCCACTGCTTCGCCAAGGAGCTTCTGCCCGTCTGCCAGGTGAGAGAACAAGGCGTTTAGTTTCCCGCCTGCTTTCTATTTCTAACAGAACGACGCCATTTTGAAAATTCGAACTCGCCACAGCCGCCAGCATCACGGTTAGATATTACACACCCTTGTCCGCAGGTGTGGGGAGCGCTGACAGCGCCTGCGTCCGCACCCCCCGCCGATTATTCAGTCGCTATCGTCGTGACTGCCGGCCGCGGTCGGTTCTCTCTCTGTCTCGCAGTCGGCTGGCAGGTCTTTTTGTTCGGCAGCGAGGGAGCAGTTATTTCTCGGCGTCGACGATGGCGGCGGCGGCGCCGTTTAGCGCTGCGCGATTGACTCCGATCGGTTTTGACTCAGCGCCCCCTGCCATATAACACAATGGCGACGACTGAGGACAGGACAATTGTTTGCCTCTCCCTCACTCCACTATCTCGCTCTCGCTGACTGCGAGGGCCCAAATCTGCCACCCTGTAGCCCTCTCAGCGCCCCATTCAAATAAATAATATAAAGGCGCGCGAGGCTGCGAAAAGACAGATCGGAAGCGATTTTGCCCACTTCCCAGCTCCACCCTCCCCCCCCCCCCCCATTTCCACTTGTCGTCGCCTAGTCAGACAGAGGGAGGGAGGGAGGGGGGCTGACGCATTGTTGTTATGATGACCCATATGTTTGGGCTGCTTCCTTTGCGAAATCGCCGCCGTTGCCAGACAGCCGCCCCGTGTACAAAGCCGGATTGATTGCACGATTCCTGGTTTCTGGTGCCTTCAGTTGTGACTGGAAAAGTGGCCCTGCCTTCTTAGGAATTCTGTTCTTGTTCGCGATAGATTCCTAAGGTAGATTGGACGTGTGGTACGCCAGTAGTACGGCTAGAAGGCAACAAAAGTAAACCAGTGCAGTGAGCCAAAGCGCATACATGCAATAGGTGTTGTAAATCAGTCTCTAATTGTAATCCCACCAAAAAGATTCCATGGCGCGCCAAATCCGATAACTCCATCCGTCTTCTCGGGCCGATTCTGATTTATGGACATCGGGCGCCAATCGGCCGCGCATATGGCCTTCAAAGAGTGCGGCGACGGCTGCTGCGGCGGCGGCGATTTGGCGCGCGGCCGAGCATTTATGGCGCTCGCATTACGGATCGCTCGATTAGGATAAGTGGATGGGGGAAAGGACCCTCCTCGCAGAGTAGATTTGCTCGGCTGGGCGCCGAATAATGAGCGCTGCGCTGCGGAATATTTTGCGTCCGTCTCTGGGTCAGGCTGAGGGCACGGCGGGTACTTCTCTAGATAGAGGGAGGGCTTCTGACTAAGACTGTCTCAGCGCCGGCTATAGCTGTGACGCGTGCGCTCATCGAGTGACTGATAAGTAGTCCAGTTTCCTACAGACGTGTCCCTCCCCCTTCCCCAAAGAACAAACAAACACTTTCCCTTCCAACCGTTCGCAGGAGCTGTTCCGTGAGAACTGCGGCAGTTTCGACCTGCAGTGCGAAGGGGCGCTGGCCTACCGGAGCATCTGGGCAGCTTCCAGCTCAGCCAACAAACGGGCTGCAGCGTCGTCGTCCGGCGGCAGGCATGAGCAGGAGATGAGTGATATTCTCATGGCCATTCTGGACAATCTCAAGCCCAGCAACGAGAGCTGTGCGTGACTTGGAAATCTGACATTTTGAGAGGAAATAGGAGTGTATTTACAATGTATGTAAAACAGAATGAATTAGACCAATTATAAAATGTAACGTAACGAAACACGAGAGAAGCCAAGCAAACTTCAGGCAAATACCTAATAATAGATACAGCGAAACACTGACGCAGTGAATCAAATCGCTCCAGAACCCTACTCTTTCCAGTGTCTGCTGCTGTCTGGTTGGAAACCCTGGTCGACGTGTTGGACGATGTACCTTCGGAAACTATCCGACGAAGCGTATGTTTGTGGCACATACCTACACAGGTAGTTGCGTCACCTCCAATGTTTGCTTTTTGACAGAGCATAACACAGGCGACGACGCCCGTTCTTTTGACGATTCGAAGTCCTTGTAACTGTTGACATGCCAGGTGCACTCTCGCGTTAGCGAAGCACTGATGAGTAAACAACAACCTGTATGTAGATGACTGCAAGATTGGAGTGTAATCGTGTGCCTTCATTTGTTCGTAGCTACATATGTATGTACTTCCAATTACCGTACCTGACTCTACTTCTTAGCCTTGCAGATCGTTCCAATCAGCGCGGCTGAGGCGCAGCACAACTTCGTCCAGCGGCGCGTCATCGCCGCGAAGCTGCTGGAAAAGCTGGCCGGCCGACTCACGGCTCAAGAGTAAGCGACCGAAGCTTGCAGTTCGGTATCCTCCATCAATCTATCCGTTGAACAAACGCCGTCCGACTGCAGTAAATAAGTGAAGCAGACCTGTGACTGTCCAACTGGTTACTACAAATCCAATGGGGAACAAACATGGCGTGCGTATGTAAATCAACTCTTCTCCAGGGTGAAAGGCGAGCTCATTCCCTCGGTGCAGCTCCTCTGCCAAGATGTCTCGTTCAAAGTGCGCACGGCCATCTGCGATCGGCTCACGGCTTTTGCCAAGGCTCTTTGGTATGACCAGAGATACGATTGCACCCTCTGAGAGGCTGACTGGAAGAGCCAACAGTTATCGCAAACGGTTCAGTGCGCCAGACTGCGCCAGCCTGATCTTGCCGAATCTGATCGAGCTTTGCGAGGACGACAACGAAGCTGTGAAGGAGTCGGCGCTACAACGGATCGGAGACATCGTGATCTACGTGGATTCCGGTGCGCGCTTTCAACTCTGCCGTTTTGTGATCGAATTTAATCTTGGCAATTATCACTTTAGCCACGACGCGCGACGCGGTCGTTCCCCTTCTGGTCAAGAGCTGCGACAAGTCCCTCAGACTGCTCGATCCGGTGCTGCCCATGATCGCGAAGAACTTCGGCTACTGGCTCTACTCATTGAGAGGCGCGTTGCGTCCCGAACTCTCTCGAACAAGAAACAAACATTATTTGTTTCAGAGGTGCTGACAGAGTCGGACCGGCGCTGGTTCCTCGACTACTTCGTTAGTCTCGCCAAACTGGGTGCTACCGTCCCGTCGTCGTCGTCCTCCGACTCGTCCGAAGGCACCGGCGGCGCCATGTCGCGTAGCGCCGACGGTTCGGCCGCTTCCGTCTGGATGACCGCCTCCAGAATCAGCTTCAGCAAGCAAGAGAGGGTCTACGACAACTGCAGAAGGGCCTGCGCCTACAACTTTCCCGTAAGAAGTTAATTTATCGAGTAATGATTAATTTTTGAACGCAATTTTCTTTGTTAAATTGATTGACGGCTGTATAATGCAAGTTGAATGAAATTAAAGTCAGTCGAAGCGGCTAAAATTAGTTACTCAAAATCAAACTATACATAGATGCCCGTTGAGTAAAATGAAATATCTACCTGAATACATTGGTTCATGAAAGGGAATGAGTTTTTAATCAATCATGTTAGCGATGAACTATCATTAGCAATTAAAATTATTAAATGCAGGCCGTCGTGCTAGTTTTCGGGGCGAAGACAATGGTAGAAACCGAGCTACTTCCCATTTTCGTGAACCTAGCGACGAATGACGCCGACGACGCCGTCAGGAAAAGTATCGCCTCCGGATTTCACGAGGTGGCCTTCCATTTGGCGTTGTTCTGCAGAGCTGACGTCTGCAGGCCTTTCTATGACTTGCAGATAGTCGGTTTATTCGCCGGAGCGCCTGGCAGCACGTCATTGGGTCACCTTCTGGTGGAGCCCTTTATGGAGATGGTCAGAGGCGGCTCTCCAGACTGCATCGCCCTCCTTGCGCAGAACAGCGCCAAAATCCTGCCGAATCTGTTCGCCGCCTTGCGTCCCGGCCCTGTGACATTGGATGCGAATGGAAACCCGTCTGAGAGACATGACTTGGTTCGTGAACTGTTCTCGATGTGCAAAATGATGCCGACGACGACGACGACGACGACGACGGCGACAACGACGGCGGCGGACGAACTCGACGCTCATGCTTGCACTTCAGACAGAAGATGAGGTGAAGCTGACAAGGGTTGTGTTGGCCTTCAACCGACTGCTAAGAAGTTCGAGCGATTGGCGCAGCCACGAGGGATTCCTGAACGGTCTTTCCCATTTGGCAACCTTGAACTCCGCCGTACAAAGGCAACTCGTCGTCGGCAGCTTCATGCCTCTGCTCAAGGAGGAGATCCTCACTGCCGTAAGCCATTCGTGACAATTGGATTTGGTAAACTTTTTGAATGCTGTATGAAGATTGTGGCCATTCAGCGAGCTTTGCCCTGTCGTCTGGCCGCCGCGCGCAGTCTGCTGACCTATTCCAAGACGTCCCACGACGATGGCGATCGAAGGAACGTCGTCGACTATTTCGTGCAAAGTTTGCCGAATAGATTGTTTTGTCCGATGTAATTTTGTTGTTGATTTCTACGTATCCATTTCAGCCCTCTGTCTGAACCAGAGCTGCTACAAGCGTTCCCTCTTTCTCGACGTCTGCTGTCTGGTCTGCGAGCTGATGGGAGAAGACTTTTTCAAGAGCAACTTTCTTGATAGCGCCGTGAGACTGAAAGACGATCGCGTGTCGAACGTTAGGTTTGTGTGTAAAGTTGTATGTAGTTTGTACCTAGAATTTGAAACTCCGTTAATTTTTTATGGCACTTGCGAAGATGTGTACGACTCTTCAGGCTGAAACTTTGCCGGATTTTACCGGTGTTCAAGAAGCAGTTGACGCTGCCGGCGGACGAGAGGCTTCTCCGTTCTGTAGAGGGCGTCATCAAGAGCTTGCTACTCTCCAGTCAGACGACGGAGAACGACAGGGTCATCATTCAAGCGGTGAGCGCTGGATAGGTCGCATTCACAACATGAAGTTAAGTTTGCACAATTCCAAACGAGGACTTCAAAACAGGCGGCCGCCACCCTCTCGCGAACCGACGCGAAGGCCAGTCTGACCGGCTGCTGTTCGCCGGCCGCCAGCGTCATGTTCAAGTCGAGCTCGCCAGCCAGAAGCGCCCTGGAGAGCAGCTCCATCGACGGCCACTTCGAGAACGCCGGCCGACTTCGAATGTCCCGATCGGCCGTCCACATTCGACCGCTGGCCGAGTACGAATCGGTCAAGCGTCGTGTGGCAGCTGCACCGAATGGCAGACGGGACTCGCGATCCGCCGATCCGCCGCCGCCCATCAAGATCGATTCGCCCCCGCTGAACTCGCCGCAGGATCCGGTGGAAGCACCTCCCAAGATCCCGGTGACCACGACACGCCTCAGGCTTCAAAGACCCAGGACGGCGGTCGTCAGACCACAGCCGCAGGTTGCGAGTCTGATTTTGCTTGATAATGTAACTTGATTTGATTCAATTTGATTTTATTTAGTTTAATGTCATTCAATTCAAATTCAATTCAATTCAATTCAATTCGATTCGATTCGATTCGATTCGATTCGATTCGATTCGATTCGATTCGATTCGATTCGATTCAATTCAATTCAATTCAATTCAATTCAATTCAATTCAATTTAATTTAATTCAATTTAATTCAATTAAATTTAATGTAATTTAGTTTAATTAAATTAAATTAAATTTAATTTAATTTAATTTAATTTAATTTAATTTAATTTAATTTAATTTAATTTAATTTAATTTAATTTAATTTAATTTACTTTGAATTGAATTCAAACTAAATTAATCTAATTTACGCAAACCATCAATTGACGTTGCAGATGGTCATCACCAATCGGTCTCCCAGTCCCATGCCGGGTCGCCAAAGGCTGCCTCCGAAAGACCCAGACGCGGAGTCACAGAAAGAGAACTTCTCCAAGAATCTCCACCAGTCAGAATCCTCGCTCAAATACCCCCAACAGCAGCAAGGCGTTCCTAAACGACGGGCGTCGATGGATCAGCCGGCAATGCAGAATGGCCCGTCGTCCACTGGCATACCGCAGGCGCCGGCTAACAAGAGACTGATTCAGTCGACTTCCAGCGCCGCGCAGAAGCCGCCTTTGGCGGGCCGCCGACAGTCGAGCGGGACCTCTAGATTCCTGAGAGGTGGTGTGGTGGAAGTTGAGGCTTCGTAGGTAGGAGTCAAGGAAGTAGCCGCGTAGGCATTTCTGAAATAAACTCATGTCAAGTAAGTACTACGAAACGCACCTGTATCAACGAGAGCTGGCTCCAAAATATGTCTGCTCTGTGGCGGAATGCTACTCAAGCTGACCGTATCATCATGGCTAATCCGATCCCTCTTCAGAGCCGTCGTCCCGCGAGGCGCCCTCCTACTCGAGCAGGACCTTGCCCGCGGGCTCGAGCATGCTGACACGCAGTCGGAGCAGCAGCAGCGTCGGCGTCGGTAGAGGAGAGTCCCCGCAGAGCGGCGCCGGCAGGCCCCCTACGCAGCAGTCGAGGGCGGCAGCATATCTGAGCGTTCGCTCCATGGACGGTCACAGCTCCCTCCCCCGGAAGATCTACCCGCAGGAGCAGCAGAGTCTGATGAGAGTGCGAAGCGCCAGCCGGATGGACGGCAACAACAACAGCGATTCTAAAGCTAGCAACGGGCCCATGGAGAGCGCCGCCAAGTACAACAACAGCCGGAGATCGTTCGGAGTGCTGGTGACGAGAAAAACCGGAAGCAACAACAATAGCGGGAAGGAAATGGAGTCCAATCCTTCTATTAGTCGGACGTCGTTCCGCATAGCAGCCGCACGCAATTTCTAGAAGTGGTCTGATGTACCTAGATACCGTTGCGAGACATTCGAGCCTAATCAAAAGTATTCGCAACTTGATCAATTGAACTGTGACCCTTCTTGCGAGTCTGTGTAAATTCCAGTCCTGTCTAAAGCAAGGGGTTGTAGCGTTGCTCATGGTGCCTTGGCTTGTCTCTCGCCTCGATTCTACGACTGAGGGGTTCATTCTCTGTGTATTCGATCGTACAAATGGGTATTATTGTCGCGAGAACGGCGGGCACTACGTGTGTTGTGTTGCAAAATTAGTCAGTTGTTCATGCACATACCATAGTCGTCATCGTTGTTGCGCCTCACGAATTGCTCTGCTCTGGTACTGTGACCGTGCAAGAGAGACTGTGACAGAGAAGTACATCGGAGTTGTTCTGAACTGTTCTGCCTGTTGTAAATAATGGGTGTGACTACATTTTGAATGGAACTAGCAAGGAATTTGGATCGCATCGCAGCGTTCGAATGAATGGCAATTCAAATACAACGGGTTTCACAACGCTGGACCAATCGGATCCCTGAATACGGTATATCTGACTTGGATTTGAATATCATGTGTGCATTGTGGATAATCCAGTTTGAGTCGATTTCTCGCAGCTTTCCCACAGCCTTTGATAGAGATTTCGTGTCATCATATCCGGATTCCTCCGAAACGACAGCTATGATCACTCGGCGTCAGGTCAGTGCGTTTCAATAGCGTAGCGATGATACGTAGATTAGTTCTCGTCTGCACAAGTGGTTCGTCTCAAACTTTCACTAGGCCGCCGCCAGCGCCGGAAGTATGCGCTCGGAGGAAGGCGAAGTTACCAGCTCTTCGAACGACAGAGGAGCTCGGTTTGCTAAGGAAGGTTTGCCTCCGGCCGCAGCAGCGTCTGGTTCGCTCGCCAAAAGCGGCGAAAGCTTTCGCGTGATTGACGAAGTGGAACAGCAGCCTTCCTCAAGTGATTTTGGGGGAGGCAACCCGAACACAGAAGACCGATTGCTGGAAAATGATGGTCTGGCTCGACCACAGCTGCCCGCTGGGCTGGCGCCGCCGCCCACAGATGTGGGTGCTTGGTTTGAATTCGATTGGAAGAATGGTTGCGAGCACCACGCCCAGTTTCTGACTTGTGTGCTGCGCGGTATTTTGGCCTGCGGCGGTATAAAGAATGTAAAATTTTAGCCTGTGGCACTATAAGTAGTGAAACTTTTCGCCTGCGATGGTAGCAATAGTGAAACTATCCGCCTGGAGCGCTATAAAATGTCAAAATTTTGGCCTGCGACGGTAAATAGTGAATAAATAAATAAATAAATAGTGAAAAATTCGCCTGTGGCGCTGTAAAAAGGAATATTTTTGCCGGCTACGCGCTAACGTGACGACACTGGCAACCCTGCGTGTCTTTTGAGGGCCTGCGCGAGGAGGGTCCCATCACGCTGTTCGAGTCGTGGCCCCTGTACGCCGACTACGCCCTGGACTTCAACGCGGCGGCCAACATCGTCCTGGGGCTGTCGGCCGTGCACGAGCGCATGCTCTGCCACTCGGTGCCCCAGAGGTACAAGCTGAACGGCACCTTTGTGTTGGACATCAGCCGACTCAGCAGCCAGTACGACCTCAGATTCGACGGACTGGGAAGCTGGGGTGAGCAGAGGAGGGAGGGAAGAGTAATAGAGGGGGGTTGGAAGCAAAGGCGCGATTTGTCGTTTCGTCAGGCTGGGGGGGGGGGGTGAGACGTTAGTAGGCGAGGGGGTAATAATAGCTAGTTAGAATCGAGTTTCTAAAGGCTTCTTAAAAACACACAAAATGCCTAAACGTTTCGAAAACCTTCAATTTTCGCTGCATTTTGCATGCAAAATGTATCATATTGGCTGAAAACGTTACAGAAGTGCCATCGCAAGCAAAAATTTTGACCAGTTGGGACTCTATATTTGGGGGGTGTGGCCTGGAGGTTCGGTAAAATTCCGCAGGTGATGACGACTAGACTCGGGGTCGGGGGTTATCTATCCCCCAATGTTGCCCAACGATCGGAAGCCATACACTTCCACCCCATCCCCACAGGTCTGCCGGCCTCTGGAGGTCGCAGTCGCTTCTACGAGTTCGTGGGGGACGTGGCAGTGCGCAAGGACGCCGCCGGCAAGATCTCTCCCAAGGAGCGCTACGACGTCCGGGTTGCCTCCCGGCGCTACGAGCACACCTCTGCCAATAGACTCTTCTGGAAGAAGCTCTATTTGGGCTACAGGCCCCCTCCCTCCACCGAGCCCTTCCCCATAGTGGTGCTGACCTACGAGTGGCGATGCGAGACCCCATTCGATTTTGAAGGAGAGAAGCCGGCTCAGAGGGTCCCCCACTCGCTCACCCCATTGAGCAAGCAGTGGGAGGCCAGGAGCATGGAGCAGGTTCGTTTGTGCGCAGGTTGAGTTCTGACAGATATTGACGGCGAACCGATCTTCCACACAGCTAGGTGCTTCTTTGAGACAATGACTAGGGTGACAGCGTCGCGGGTAGTGGAAGAAATCGCCGTCTAAGCGCAGGTGCGATTGGTTGTAGGTCTGGATGTGATTCAGGTGAAGGGGAGGGGATGATTGATTGTCACTCTTGGTAGGCTGATTTCCTGCAATTTTTAATCTGGGTTGGAGGTGAGAGAATCGATCTTGACGGTTGTCGGCTGTAGAGATCCCCCCCCCCTCCCTTGCACATATGGGATCGAGAATGTGTGTTTGCTATATCCCAGTTGTTAGACAGCATGTCTAGGGACTTCCTTCTCAAGCCACTTTTGACCAAAATCCCCGCAGGCGGAGGAGCGCGAGGACCCCGGGGAAGTCTACGAGTGGGGCGACGTGCCCCTCTACTCTACGGGGGCGCTGGACTTCGACCGCGTCTGCCGCGTCATCTACGGAGGCTTCCTCGTGGATCACAACAGGTCTTGTGGTATCTTGTCTTCAATTTTTTAGTATCGAATTGATGCTCTGTGCTACAGGGTGGCGGACGCGGTGCCTCAGAACTTCCAAGGGTCGGGAACGTTCGTGATCGACATGAGCCGCGTGCGCCGCCTGGACGACCTTCGTGACGACGGCAACGGATTCTGGAGTGGGTTATTCGAAGCTCGTTTCTCAGTCTAATGCATCATTATGCTCTACCACATTCAGGCAGCCCCTCTGGGGTGAGCCGGTTCTACCGGGCGACCAAGGGGGGCGTCAGGCGTCTCGACAAGGCCCACCGCATGCCGCAGGACGGCGACTTCGACTTCCAGATCCAGATGCGGCGCTACGAGAACACCGCCGTCCAGAGGAGATTCGTGCGCAAGATCTACCACGCCAAACTGCCCCCTGACACCTCTGAGAAGGTGGGAGTGCGATGCAAGAAGGAGTATAGACTGGATGGGCTACAGATGCCTTCCATTTGCAGCTGCTCGGGAAGCTGAGCAGGATGAATCTGACTCTGGCCGTCGTCACCTACTTCTGGAAGGGCGATCCCACCCCTTTCGCCCCCGAGGTCGCTCAGGCGCCGGTAGAACACCTCTGCTGTTGCGCAGTATGTTTCGGAAGCCAAAGTATTATCCGCCGCACTCCCTTCCAGCTGGCGAAGCCCGTAAAGAGGGAAGAGTATGCTATGGAGGAGGGAGAAGACGTCTACGACGTCGCGGAGGAAGCGGAAGCCGGCAGAAGTGCGGGGTCTGCCACTGGCGCGACGCAGGACCGATTCATGGACTTGTCTTCTCCCGCCTGCTGGTCTGAGAATGGGCTGGAGCAACATCAGCCGGACGCCGCGCGAGAGGAAGAGGTCTCACGTGAAAGCACTACTGTAGTTCCACTCGCTCATACTGCCTTCCACTATTCCACAGGTGGAGACGACGTCTCTGCGCAAGCGTCGGCGCCACTGCCTGCCCTCTCTGGTCCAAGAGGCCTCTCCTCCGCGCTCTTTGCGTCAGCACATTCGCAGGCCCGTCTTGCGCCGAAGCCACCCGTGGCAGCGCCGCAGCTTCCGGCCCATTCTGCCCAAGGGCCCGCAAGCTGCTTCCATTTCGCAAGAGCCGCAGAGCGCGCCGTCGCAGCAGCAGCAACGCCTGATGGAGAAGCAGCTGGAGATGTTCGAGAGACTGACTGGCGTCCTGGGAAGAGTGGAGGGAGCCGTGCAGAGATTGGAAGGCGCCTTGCAGCGCGTGCCAGCGGGCCTGAACGAGCGACTGGAGTCCATTGAGAGGAGTCTGGAACGCCTCCTGGCTTCTCAGCAACTGTCGAGTGCGCCACTGCTGCCCTCCACTGGGAATGGTGGAAGGGAGGGTCAGTTCTCACAGCAGGCGGTGGGAGGAGAGGCGCTGTTGGCGCAGCATCACGTGAGTATACAGTGACCTTCCCTGAGTCTGGCTTAGCCAACGACCGTCTTCCGACTACTTGGCATACGCGCAAACTATGTTGGAATGCGAACGAACGAGAGCATCTTTCTCCGCGATGTAGTTTTGGAAGAGTGCACATTGCACGTATTTCGAAGATGTTCGAAAATGAAGGATTATTCAGTAGTTTGCTGTTTGATGCATCGGCTAGCTGCGCTCCCCTTTAGATCCCTACCTCGAGTGGGTACGCGATTGTGGCGCCGACGTCCATCTCCCATCCCGACCACCACAGTTACCTGCCGATTGCGGTACCCGACGCGACCAATCATTACACCGTCTATGAAACGACGCCCGTGGAACACCCCTCGCAAAGCCATCTGATTGGTTGATATTTTGCACTAATAACTTGTTAAGTGGTCGTTCGTTGTGTGTTGGACTCGCTGACATTTACCGTTTTGTGAGTCTGTCTGGGGTGAGTCGTGCTCGAGTGCTTTCAAGACGTTAGACGAAAGTAAACCTTGTTGAAAATTGTGCCCACTCACTGAAACTTGTACGGTTGCAAGCCTCTTTACCTCGTGCCCATCTCCAAGGTATACTGTAATAGAAGCTGTAATTTTGGCGAGTACAACAACAGCGCAGTGAGGATGAACAGCGACCAAGTGCGCCAGTGGCTGACCGAGTTGGACGGCTACTCGGACGCTGAATTAGCCGTCAAAAGCCCAACGGATACGGTATCGATTCGGAAGTTCGTGCTGAGACACGGCCAGTCCATAAAGGGCTGCATCGACTACATCGTGGCGCTCGACTACGCAGACGAGACCATTGCCGAAAATGTGTTGGATCAACTGCTGACGCTCTACAATAGGAGAGGTGGGGGGGATTGAAGTGTGGAGTGCAGGAATGTCATTTCCTGTGCTGAGCCGATCAGACTGAAGTTCTGTCCAATGTCAGCTGGAGAAATTGGCATGTCCGATGATTTCTGGTCAGATGAGAAATCTAGGAAGAGCTCTCATTTTTCATCTGACAACTTTTTTGTCGGTCGTCAGATGGTCTGACGTCTGCTTTATCCAACGTTCCTCATTTGAATTTTTCACCTGAGGAATTCTTTTGTCAGATGTTGTTCGCTGGTTGCAGACGTGTTCCGCGTGCTGGCGCTGCAGTTCGTCCCGGCGCTGATCGAGGCCTACCTTCTGTTGTGCGGTCGACAGCAGCGCTCCTCGGCCGCTCTCAGTCCACAGTCGTCGGCGTCCTCTCATTCCAACGCCTGCGCCTTCATCGAGACCTTCCTGGTGGGCGCACGACGTTTTTCAGATTGTGGCAAAAACTCGCAAACAATGCGATCTCATTCTCAATACTCATTTCATTATTTGGCCCAAGCACGGTCGTTTCTGACAAACTACAGAAGTTTAAAAGAATTTTAGGCAACGAACGGAAAATGACGCCAATCTGCGGGATATGACGTCGGAAATCAGGGTGCAGCGCCTTTTCAATGCGCTGGAGTTCGAAGCGAGTTATGTGACGTTGCGCAATTTTGTGTCACTTGCCGTTCGTTGCGTCGAACGCCTGAAATTGTGGCAGTTTGTCGGAAACGTCTTGTCGTGTCGTATCCAACTTGAATCTGATAGTCGCATAGTTAGAGGGTCTCACTTTTCTGACGCATTCTGTATAGGCAACTCTTTGTTACGAGATTTCCAACCTTTGGCCCCACACAACAACCCTCCCTCTCCTCCTTCAGCTGACCCTGTACAACGAGGAGATCGTCAACGGGCAGGCGGCCGGCCGTCGAGTCGACTACGTCCGTGTGCCCTCGATGCGCGTCCCCTCCATCTACCACGAACCAACGAAGATCGCCCAGTCGATCCTGGCCGACGCGGCGCTTCTCAATCGACTCTCCCCTCCCTCCTCCACCTCGGGACCCGCTTCCTCGCAGGTTTGGGTTGGGTTGAAGACTGCGTGGTCGCTTCTTGCTTTCGATGAGCCATAGATTGGGTAGAGTGTGAAAGCATCCATCGTTTATCAAGCCGCGCAGTTTCACCCTTTGTAGCCAGCCGACGCGCTCGTTGCCTAGACTCTATTTCCACATCTCAGCCTTCTTCCTTTGTCAGAGGGCAGTGCACAAGTGTTTTTGCTGTTTGCAGGAGGCGAGTCTGTCTCCGTCCGGCGGCTACGCCGTCCAAATCGGGCCCTACCCCCCTGCCGAGCGGATGACCGGCCAGAATCGCTTCCTGGTTCTCACTCGGCTGCTCAGAGCGGTCGGTTTCACAATGAATAGGCGAAATTTCAAAATTGCGCTCACAAACAATGGTATTTTTACCCGCCAGGTGTCAGCGCACCTCTCCCAGATGCACCCGGTGGTCTCGTGCAGTTGGTGCCACCTCGGGACTACGGTAGCGCGAAGCGGCTTCCACTTCGTCGACTCGGACTTGGAGAGACTGGTGCTTGGGGAGGGCAGTGGAGGGGGACAGCTTCCGAGGGCCGTCTTCAGAGCGCTCGACGACTACTCTAGGTAGAGTGCTGCGCGCTGTGGCGGACGGGTTACGGTCGGTGAAAGGTAGTGGTAGGAGTGTGAGGAGGGAGAAGCGCTTAGGGTAATAACCCGAAATTGTTACATGTATGAGACCTCTCGAACTGAGTCTTGGCACCCTGCAGCCGATAGTTCCACCATGCGAAGTTGTCATCTGGCGTCCTCCTCACCATGTGACATGATTATCTGATGTCTTGTCGTTGTCCAAAGGCGCTTTCTCGCCCACAGTCGTCGTCGAATGGGGGCGACGGCGCCCTTCTTCCTGGAGTTGCTGAACGGCGTCTACTACGGTCTCTTCAATGGGGCTGCCGCTGGGGCGCTGGCCGCCCTCGACGCCATACACCAGCGCAGTCAGTTCGACCTCTTCACCGACGTCATGATGGTAAGTAATAGTGTCTATGTGTTTGACTTCTGCGAAGTTCAATGGGGTGTTCGCTATTGGGAATGCGTGTTACCGTAGTGTTCGATTGAGCGCGTTGCTTGAGAAAGGGCCAGAATCGCGGCCGAGCGCCTCACAAACATTGGTCGTTCGCCAGTGGGCGGTTTGACTGAGCAACTGCGCGTTAGCACTGATCTGTTCTCTTTATCCTACTCCCAGGTCTCGAGGGCCATCATCAACTCTCTGGTGGAGAACCCCTCTGGGACCCCTCGGGAGGATGGCCCTATGGGTGTGCGAGTGCTGGGCTCCTCCCTCTGCCAACCCTTCCAGTCCTCTTCGAGTCCCGAGCATCGCAAGTCGGCTGCCTTCGAAGTGGGCTCGCCGCCGCTGCCTGCACCGAATTCCCCTCCGGCGTCTACCGCAGCGACCTCGACCACCGGAGGTCTGTACGGCCCCATTTGCTCAGCGATTGGATTACGGTACTTTGTCCAGAATACCAGCTTTGATCTTTGAAGGGGGCCGGAACCGGGCGCGCAGCCTGGTCACCAACGCCAGTCTCAAGATCCGCCGTATGCCAGAGGATATCCCAGTCAGACCTCCGGATGGGGCATCGGAACAGCCCTCGAGCGGAGGCAAGGGAGGGAGGAAGAGGGGAGAGACGGTGGCGGTTGCGTCGACGTCGACGACTTCGGTGCCCAATGGACCCCAGGCGAACGCGGAAGATGGTGCGCTGCTTGGGGAATGGAAGCGTCAGAGTAGCAGTGGTAGTAGTAACCTTTTGATAACTGCTGTGGTTCGACATTAGACTGCAAAGGCAAAGGCGGCGAATGTCGACCGCAAGTTGGATGCTGACACGAGTGGTGGCAGTCACTGAGGAGTGTACCCAAATGTTGGCGTGTCTCTGCTTGCAGCGGTCGACCGCGACTCCTCTTTCAAGAGGAAGCTAGCGGCTCTGAAGACCGACCTGGGCAAGCTGAAAGTCTCCAAGTCGCCCAACGTTTCTGGAGACGCCGCCGCCGGTGGCGGCGGCAGCGCCGATCAGACCGACTCCTCCTCCTCCTCAGAGGCCAAGAGGGCGCACAAGAAGAAGTCCCACCACCACCCCCTGCTGCAGCAGTTGGACTCGCCGGCGCTCGCCTCTGTAGACGAAGTGTCCGTGGAGCTGCAAGAGAGCCCTTCGCCCCCCAAGAGTTCCAACAGGCCGCCGGCCCTGCACAGCTCCGTGGCGCAGCTGACGGACGCCCTGGTCGACAGCCTGGTGGAGGAGACGCCGACTTCGGCGCTGCGCTCGCCCTCGGCCAACGGGGAAGCGCCGCCGCCCGCGAAGCGCGACTCGGGGCGCAGCGCCAGGATGCGCCACATGGACAGCGGCAGCGAGAACGACTAGTCCACATGCTGTAACGTCGCTCCTGGCAACAAGAGTTCTAATGCAGTATTGGTGATGTGCTGACAACCTGTCGACATTCCTATTAGCCTAGATGCCAACCACTATCCGAGGCACCATGGCTGAGAAGTAAACGCAAGGGCGGTCCCTCGATTTCACTTCACTTTGGTGATCGTCTGTCCGCTTTTGTTCTGGCTTTCGTCGAGTTTGTTGTCATTTCTTGCGTCGGTTGCGCACGCTGTTACTACGAGGCACCAAGCATGGTATGAAGGTGTACATCGGCCTGTGATACTACTAGATTGATTCTGCCGTACGGTACTACTATCTACCGCTACTGAGTACTGATAGAGATGTGCTGTGCGAAGTGTGGGTAGATCTCGTTACCAAAGAGCACGTGCAAACGATAATCTCGAGCAGTTTCAACCATCCCGCAAGAAAGGAGTCATGGATAGCAACAGCAAGACAAAACGGGAGGCCGCGCCGAAGTGTGATCGCGATGCGTAGTTTGACGAATTCAACCGTGCGCCAGTCGCGACTCGTGCCGATATCGCCGCACACTCGTAGATTCAAGTGACACAGCGGCCGCCCGTAACACACGCGTATACGGCGAGTTTGGTCAAGAGAGATTGGGTTCGCAGTCGCACGCGCCAAAGTTCACGCGACACCGACACAAACACAGAAGCTAAACAAAGTCTTGCCACGTTACCGCTACGATACGCCGCGCCGATTCCCAATACTGTCGCTGTGGACGCTACCGTATCCCATTCCAATGCCCATTTTCTCAGCTCAGCGTCAGTCCATACTTCAGTAGTCGGTCAATTCGCCGTTGTTCTTCATGACGGTGAGCCAGACGTTTTCTTTGATGATCTCTTCCTTCTCCTCTCTGCTCAGGTCGTCGGGCAGGTTGAAGACTCGGCGGATCTCGTTCACACTCTTCCCCTCCATCATGCTCGCCACCACCTGGGCGCAGAAGGTCACCAGCCCCGACAGATTGAAGTAGTCCGCCGTCTGAAGCGGTTGGCGTGAACGAGTAGAGAAGTATAGCTAGTAGCTACGTGTTCGATCTTGCCATTGGTTATAGACTTTAGAGGAGAGCGAAAAGGAAGCAAGAGAGTCGAACCCGCGACCTTATGGCTGGAGATCGCCTTGTTTGCCTCTGAGCATAGCTCACAAATGTGAACAACTCCAATTCGCTCTCATACCCCTGCCTTCCCTAAGGTATTGTCAGAGATCCTCCTTCACATCTCCTAGCCTTTCAGCAGAGAGAATCTGGCTCAGTTCATTCCGTACTATACAACACTGGTCATGGTGTAGTGATCTCATTACTCCTCTTCTCACCTGAAAGAGGGTGAAGAGGGCGTCCTGATCGTTCCTCAGCTCCTCCTTCAGGGCCTTGTCGAACTCCTCCGTCGCCTTCTCCTGCGCCTGCTCCCCCTCCGACTCTGCCAGACACACAAACGACGGTACGGTAGAGAAAAGGTACGGTAGAGACCTCTCAATCAAGCCACTCACTCTGCTTGTTGGCCGTGTCTCCCAGGAAGGTGTCCTCGTCATCGTCGTCGTCGTCGTCCCCGTTGTGGTCGTCGTCGTCGGCGTCGCTCTCGGCCGAGGAAGTGGCGGCCCTCTGCGGCTTGTTCTTCTTGGCCGTCAGCTCCTTCTTGTGGTGCTTGACCCAGGCGAACAGCTAAAGGGGTGTGCGCAAAGTTATGCCAAAGCTCATCACAACAAAGATAAGGATGTGTCGCTTCCCACCTTCTCCATGAGGTCCTTGGGGGCTCCCTGGGGGTTGCCCTGGCGGAGGGGCTTGTTCTCTTCCAGACTCTCCTCGACCACTGTAAATACAGATACCCAGAATCAGACTCAGTACTCCATACAAAGTCGTACTTTCCAGTAGTCTCGCAATTACCCACTCTTTAGGGCCTCCCTGATGGCCGAGACGAGCTTCAGGACGTCCCTCGGGATCTCGAGTTCGAACTCGCCCACTCCCGAGTTCGAGTCATCCTTGAAGATCACTCGGCAGAGACCCTCCGCACCCGAGCTGTCGCTAGCCGACGACGCCTGTCAAAGTCAAAAATTGCCGTTGGAGCTACTATAGTATCCCGATCCCAGCACACACAGGTGGTTCAGCTTTAGTGCTCGTCCTAATTTCTGTCCAATGCGCTCGCTCCAGGCCAAGGGTGGCTGGATCTGGAGCGCCACTGACTCATAGGTGCAGGCGGGGGGGGGGGGGGGGGAACCCCCCCCCCCCCCCCCCCCTCTGGCCCTGGCCTCTAGTGAACTTTTCACTGATACTCCCCACCTGGCATCCGAAATTCGGAAAAAAATCCGGAAATTTCGGAAATTTTCTTGTATTTTTGGTAGTTTTTGGTCCTATTTTGTCCAAATTTTCGCCTGCGGCGCTATATTTCGTCTATTTATGCACAAATTAGCGTGTTTTTGACCAAATTAAGGCGATTTTTAGCGTATTTTTGGCCATTCTAAAAAGCTGTTCACTGGTCCCGGGACCCCCCCCCCCTCTCAAAAATTTTCCTTAACTAGAGCGCCCCCCCCCCCCCCCCCCCTGGCCTCCGGGTGGCCTGCACCTATGCACTAACTACGGTACTACCAAACGCGGTGCCGCCCCGAGTGTTCACAAAATGCGCAGCAGACATAAAGTGCCTCAGTCATAATGGGTTGACTTGTTGGTTCGAACAGATATAAACACAACCTCCGTTGACGAGTTCGTTAAATCGAGATTCTCTGGTGCGGCGGCGGCGGCGGTCTCCTGCTGCTCCGCATTGGTCTCGCCCGACATCTTGTTCTTCTCTTCTTACTTCGACTGATCTTTCACACTCAAATGTTCGCTATCACCAACCACGACAAACAACTCGCAGCAAACCGGTTCGATGTTGGAGAATGGAAGACAACTACTGCTGCAGTTCGAAAACACGGACACGGTTGTTGCCCACTGTATAATCTCAGTCGATTTTGCATTGATTATATGCGCTTCCAGATTTGTCACCCTTGAGTTGAATTTTACGCGCAGTCAGAATATTTGAGAATGTTTTAGGAGAATGACGTACAGTAGGAGGCAAGCGGCGGACGATAAACAATGGCACTGGTGTCGGGGGGGTATGAATGGTGGCAGTTGCAGTCAGGGGTATGAATGGTGGCAGTCTGGCAGTGGCAGTCAAAATTTTTGTGGAAGCACATTTTTCGGCAGAGTAGGCCGATCGAGATGGGACAAAGACCGATCTATGCAGCTCGTCATGGCCTTTAATTTTGTAGTAGTCGACTTTTTTTGGCACTCCTCCCCTCCAAAAGGGAGGAGTGCTATAGTGATGGTGCGGATTCTGTGTAAATTGGAACGCTCATAAGTCGGGCTAGAGTTGGCCGATTGGGGCGAATTTTTTTTTATTCGATAGGTCTCGGGACAGCGCAGGGTGGATCGAAGGTCCCGACTTCCGTCCGGGACCCGATTTTTGGCAAGTTGCCAAAAACCCGGTTTTTCGGCCTCCGACGAACTTTGGACGCTTAGAATAGTGTTCTGGTAGAACGGAGGGAGACGAGCTTTGGGCCGAATATGTAAAAGACATTGGGCTATCCGATGGTGGGGGCGCCGCCGGGCTTGGTCCGGTCCTGCCCGGGCCGGGTAGCAAAAACCGGGTTTTTGGACCCAAAAGTAGGGTTTACTACCCAGTTAGGATCTTGGTTGTGTAAGAAGCGAGCGTAGTAGTTTTTTGGCATACTACTAAGCTTAGATAGGTGAATCCGAATCCGCTTCTAGAAATCCGGTCAGGTATGCTCCGGGCCGGGAAATTCAGCCCAAACTTGGGTCCCGGGTTTCTGGGTAAAGCTTTGAGCATGCGTAACATTTGATAGGATGCTCATATCGAGGAGAGATTACGACCACTCGATCGAGCTTGGCGAGCTCTACAACTTTGTAGTAGATCACTTTATTCGCAATTGTCGAATTTCGTGTGAAAATTTAAAAAAATCGATTTTTAGTCGAAATTAAGAAATTCCACCTACTTCGAGCGGGAGTAACTTTTGATAGGGTGGCCGCATGGCGACGGGATAAAGACCATTCGATAGCGCTCGGCGAGCTCTACAACTTTGTAGTAGATCACAATTTTCGAATAAGTCCAATTTTGGGCGGAAATTTGAAAAAATCGATTTTTGGGTCGAAATTCGAAAGTTCGTCCTTTCCCATTTCTTGCTGTGAGAATCGATTTCGACGACATTAGCAGGCGTTTTGTGCCTTACAAATATCTACACTGTGGCAAAATTTCAGCTTTTGCTTGGGTTAATTTCCAGGTGCAATCTCAATTTTTTCGACAAAGTTTCGGTATTTCGGTGCAAAGTGGGGTCAGTTGAGATATTTCGGTGTCAGTTGGACTTTCACGTAATAGAGCATCAAAAGATACGTTGTCTTTGTTATAAGCATTTTTTTCGTGCGACGCGTATTTTGGCGGGAAATTTGAATTCAAAATGTTGGCTGCCGATTTGTCTGGGGCACCTACCGTGTAAGTACTCGATTCCGGCTTTTCGGGGATGCTGATCACGAATTTGACGTTGTCTTTTCGTTTTGAGATGTGTGGGACCATTTTTGAAGAATTTGCTTGCCATCATACGTGCCCTCAAGTGGAAAACCTGATTGTGTCAGTTCAGCTGAAGCTAGGTGTGTTGTATGTCAAATGTGGGGTATTGGAGGGTGACAATTCCGAATTAATTTTTGGATCAGAATGACCACTAGGCCCAACTGACATGTCTCGTTGATCACTGGGCAGCATGATTCAACTCCCAAAATTCTTCTGAAAGAGGGGAGGAGTGCCCCGAGGGGCTCTGCCCCCGTCTACTAATCTTGTTGAAGTCAAATTTCATACGAAATTTCTGAAAATCGATTTTGGCACATAACTTGATTTTAATTTCGCACAAAAATAGACACATTACGAAAAAATAATCCGTACAAAAATGATGCGGCTTGGGAAGTCCTATAACATGAAAACCAGGCAAGTCGTCCGGGGGACGCAGTATACTCCACAAATTTGAACTTCTATGCACGGTGACTCCTCTGCTGTTGTGGCCTCCTGGCACCCCCAATCGCAAAAGCAATGCTGAATTCGTGATCTACATCCCAAAATACCTCAGATTAGACATACAACACCCCTAGTTTTCTATGGACTCCGGGAACTGAAATTCTGCGCTTGTGGTACGGTAGAATATAAATTCGTCGTAGGTGCGTTCATACATCATCTATACACTGAACGGATGCCAAATTCGTAATCAGCGCCCCCGAAAACCCCGAAATCGAGCATAATATTGGCAAAGTCGACCCGACGCCCAAAATTCAAACTGACGCGGCAGGGATACTGTAGCTCTGCAAATTTTTCAACCAGGCAAGTCGTCCGGGGGACGCAGTATACTCCACAAATTTGAACTTCTATGCACGGTGACTCCTCTGCTGTTGTGGCCTCCTGGCACCCCCAATCGCAAAAGCAATGCTGAATTCGTGATCTACATCCCAAAATACCTCAGATTAGACACACAACACCCCTAGTTTTCTATGGACTCCGGGAACTGAAATTCTGCGCTTGTGGTACGGTAGAATATAAATTCGTCGTAGGTGCGTTCATACATCATCTATACACTGAACGGATGCCAAATTCGTAATCAGCGCCCCCGAAAACCCCGAAATCGAGCATAATATTGGCAAAGTCGACCCGACGCCCAAAATTCAAACTGACGCGGCAGGGATACTGTAGCTCTGCAAATTTTTCAACCAGGCAAGTCGTCCGGGGGACGCAGTATACTCCACAAATTTGAACTTCTATGCACGGTGACTCCTCTGCTGTTGTGGCCTCCTGGCACCCCCAATCGCAAAAGCAATGCTGAATTCGTGATCTACATCCCAAAATACCTCAGATTAGACATACAACACCCCTAGTTTTCTATGGACTCCGGGAACTGAAATTCTGCGCTTGTGGTACGGTAGAATATAAATTCGTCGTAGGTGCGTTCATACATCATCTATACACTGAACGGATGCCAAATTCGTAATCAGCGCCCCCGAAAACCCCGAAATCGAGCATAATATTCGCAAAGTCGACCCGACGCCCAATATTTAAACCGACGCGGCAGGGATACTGTAGCTCTGCAAATTTTTCAAAAATACTTTTCTGGGCCAGATTTAAGCGCAGAATCGTTTGAAACCACTTTTGGAACGATTCGGCAACGCATTCGAGCGCTATAGACGCCGAAATGCGAAAATCGCAATTTTCGACCCCGGAGTCGAAAAAGTCGCAGTGTAAGAAAGTTTTTTGTGTTTCGCCCGATTTTCTCCGTTCATGGCTCATTCGATAGAGGACATCTGGGAAGGAGCAACAAGAGTGTTCTCGCCGCTCTAGCTGCTACCTAGCTCGCACAGCAGCCCGTCAAAGTCGACCCGGGGCCAAAAATCGCGAATTTTTCAAATTTGGCGCCAAAATGGGTCCCGCAGCGATCCAATTCTTTTTTTGCGGGCTAGATATTATCGAGTACTACAACATATCAAAAGATAGTATATACCATTATATGCAACTTTTTCGAGTTCTACCTTGCTCAACCCATTTTTCAGTACTTTGAAAATTTAAATTTTTGAATTTCCCGCCAAAGGGGTCCCGCAGCGTGACCTCATATGTCGTGCAGGTTGCCCACCCACTAGGCCTACCCAACGCAAAAGACCGTTTGCAAATCGGCCGCTTCACGCGCGAGCTACATCCGTTGCAATTTTCTGCGTTTCGCGCACAAACGCTATATACTCCACACTTTTTAGCACTCCGACCCCAAAAGGGGCGGAGTGCTATAGTGGAGCTGACACCGACTAACTTTTTTGCCCCAAGATTTCTCGCGCGTGGTTCATCCGATTTGGACGGGGTTTTTTTTAATCGATAGCTCTCGAGGGATAGTAGGTGTGGACGGACCTTCATTTTTTTCGCGTGGTGGGAAAATTTCGAGAAAAATTCAAAAATTCAAAAATTTACTTACTGGGAGGGTGTTCACCCAGCTGGAATTTCTGGAATAGTCGGTCGATTTTGACGCCCTTTGGATATGTTATAGCCCTCTACGAGAGCTTCTGCGGAAAAAAAATCCCGAGCCAATCGGCCGACGCGTTCTCGGGTTACGGTAGCCGAAAGTGGTTTTTTGACAAAAATTTGCTTTTAAAAAATCCTAGTAAATCAGGGAGTTGTTGGATCGGGCCAGATATCTCCAATCGGCAAGATTATCATGTTCTCTTTCGTTTAAGACCAAAATCTCTGAAATCCGCCGAGGAAATCTTGAGTTCTGCGGTACCAAAAAGGCTCCGTCGGGAGTCGAAAATTCCAATTTTCGACTTTCGGCCGTCTTAGCGCTCGATTGCGCTGATTTACGGCCGAATGGACTGCACCACGCGATTCCCCGTTGAAAACTGATCCGGAATCAATTTTCAAAAATATTTTTTCGGCTACCGTACCCCGGCCGCGTCCAAAATTCGAATTTCCACCCGGGCGGTCAAAATCAACGTTGGAGTCGATCCCGGTGCTTTCGAGGTCGCTGATGCCGAATCTGGCATTGTTTTCGCGTTTCGGATCAAAATTCGCGAGTTTTTGCCGATTTTCGACCTACCGAAGCCCTACGTTGAGGAACCTCGATGTGAGGTGATTGTACGTTTGTAATGTCGATTCTAGGGTGTTTCGCGGCGAGGAACGCGAATTCGCTATTGGTTTCTCCATATTGTGTCGATTTTGCCTTCAAACAGCCACTTTTCTAATGCCGAAATTCAAATTTGAATGCAACTTCTACCGTACTCTCCTCAAACTATGTTGTAGCTTAAATTTGCGCGCCCATTCAAACTTCTGAATTGAAGGAAATGCAGTGCGGAAAGACGGCGTGGTGAAGTGAGCATTTGCGCATGAATTGTCAATTCTTCCCATCCAAAATGGTAAGGCGAGTCGGCGATTGGCGCAGCCCCGAATATTAGCTGCCGGCTACTGGTTGAATCGAAGCGAAATGGCGCATTTTGGGCTCAATTCGGCCTGGTCTACAGGATTTCGGTGGAGTTCTGCTGCGCGCCGGTCCTTGTAGGTGTAGGGAATATGCGTACTCTGAAACTCGCGCGCCGGCGGAATTTGTGGAGATTCTTTGGGCGGAAATCGGCCTTATTTCTCATGATAAGTGAGTGGCGGTCTGCTTTCTCCCTTTCTGGTCGGAGTGCTTCACTGCAGGTTCTCCTGCACGTTTCCCTTGTTATACTCCACAACCAGGCAAGTCGTCCGGGGGACGCAGTATACTCCACAAATTTGAACTCCTATGCACGGTGACTCCTCTCCTGTTGTGGCCTCCTGACACACCCAATCGCAAAACTAATGCCGAATTCGTGATCTACATCCCCAAGTACCTCAGAATCGACATACAACACGCCTAACTTCCTGTGGACTCGCAGAACCAAAATTCTGCACTTGGGGTACGGTAGCATGCGAATTCGTCATAGGAACGCTTAAACATCATCTAAATGCTAAACGAATGCCAAATTCGTAATCAGCGCCCCCGAAAACCCCGAAATCGAGTATAATGTCGCGAAAGTCGACCCGACACCCAATATTCAAATGGACGCGGCAGGGTTACTGTAGGTCTGCGAATTTTCCAAAAACAGTTTTCTAGGCCAGATTTCAACGTAGAATCGCTTGAAACCACTTTTGAACCGATTCGGCAACGCATTCTAGCGCTACAGACGCTGAAACGCGAAAAGCGCAATTTTTGACCCCGGACGGAGTCAAAGAAGTTCCACCAAGATAACTTTTTTGTGTCTCAACCGATTTTCTCCGTTTATGGCTCATTCGATAGAGGACATCTGGGAAGGAGCAACAAGAGTGGTCTCGCCGCTCTAGCTGCTACCTATCGCGCACAGCATACCGTCAAAGTCGGAAAATAGCGAAAATTTGCTAATTTTTCAAATTTGGCGCCAAAATGGGTCCCGCAGCGATCCAATTCTTTTTTTCCACCCTCGGCCCTATCGAGTACTACAACATGTCAAAAGATAGTATATACCATTATATGCAACTTTTTCGAGTTCTACCTTGTTTAACCCATTTTCCAGTACTTTGAAAATTTAAATTTTTGAATTTCCCGCCAACGGGGTCCCGGAGCGTGACCCCATTTGTCGTGCAGGTTGCCCACCCACTAGGCCTACCTAACGCAAAAGACCGTTTGCAAATCGGCCGCTTCACGCGCGAGCTACATCCGTTGCAATTTTATGCTTTCGCGCACAAACGCTATATACTCCACACTTTTTTGTGGAGTATAACAAAACCTGGCGTCATCACCTTGGTAGGTATCCCATCTACCTGCATAACAAATTTGTCTCAAAGCATAGACAAGCAGTGAAATGCAAATTGCTAAAATATTAAACCGATAAAGGTAGTTGCGGCAGCGATCAGTGTCAACTGTCCTCTCACCCATGAACCATCAACAGGAACGAAGGAACTTTGTTCCCTTGCTACTTCTTCCACTTATTACCTCTGAGTTCGGATAGCATTCGGAGTGTTGCGACCGTCGAAGTAGGCAACCCGATGCATAATCGCTTCTAGCTTTGCTTGAATCTCCGATACCACAATCCACCCTCGCGGTACGACCATGGAAAATCGTCATAACTATGTTCAAACATCATCTAAGCGCTAAACAAATGGCAAATTCGTAATCAGCGCCCCCGAAAACCCCGAAATCGAGTATAATATCGCAGAAGTTGACTTGACACCCACAATTCAAACGGACGCTGCAGGGATACTGTAGCTTCGAAAATTCTTCCAAAACACTTTTCTTGACCAGATTTTAGCGTAGAATCGTTTGAAACTACTTTTGGCACGATTCGGCAACGCATTCGAGCGCTATAGACGCCGAAATGCGAAAATCGCAATTTTCGACCCCGGAGTCGAAAAAGTCGCAGTGTAAGAAAGTTTTTTGTGTTTCGCCCGATTTTCTCCGTTCATGGCTCATTCGATAGAGGACATCTGGGAAGGAGCACCAAGAGTGGTCTCGCCGCTCTAGCTGCTACCTAGCTCGCACAGCAGCCCGTCAAAGTCGACCCGGGGCCAAAAATCGCGAATTTTTTAAATTTGGCGCCAAAATGGGTCCCGGAGCGATCCAATTCTTTTTTTGCCGGCTAGATATTATCGAGTACTACAACATATCAAAAGATAGTATATACCATTATATGCAACTTTTTCGAGTTCTACCTTGCCCAACCCATTTTTCAGTACTTTGAAAATTTAAATTTTTGAATTTCCCGCCAACGGGGTCCCGCAGCGTGACCCCATATGTCGTGCAGGTTGCCCACCCACTAGGCCTACCCAACGCAAAAGACCGTTTGCAAATCGGCCGCTTCACGCGCAAACGCCATCCGGTTAAAATTACTGCGTTTCGCGCACAATCGCTATATACTCCACACTTTTTGTGGAGTATAAAAAAGTGTGGAGTATATAGCGTTTGTGCGCGAAACGCAGTAATTTGGACCGGATGGCGTTCGCGCGTGAAGAAGCCGATTTCCAAACGGTCTTTTGCGTTGGGTAGGCCTAGTAGGTGGGCAACCTGCACGACATATGGGGTCACGCTCCGGGACCCCGTTGGCGGGAAATTCAAAAATTTAAATTTTCAAAGTACTGAAAAATGGGTTAAACAAGGTAGAACTCGAAAAAGTTGCATATAATGGTATATACTATCTTTTGATATGTTGTAGTACTCGATAAATCCGAGGGTGGAAAAAATGAATTGGATCGCTGCGGGACCCATTTTGGCGCCAAATTTGAAAAATTCGCGATTTTTGGCCCCGGGTCGACTTTGACGGGCTGCTGTGCGAGCTAGGTAGCAGCTAGAGCGGCGAGACCACTCTTGTTGCTCCTTCCCAGATGTCCTCTATCGAATGAGCCATGAACGGAGAAAATCGGGCGAAACACAAAAAACTTTCTTACACTGCGACTTTTTCGACTCCGGGGTCGAAAATTGCGATTTTCGCATTTCGGCGTCTATAGCGCTCGAATGCGTTGCCGAATCGTTCCAAAAGTGGTTTCAAACGATTCTGCGCTTAACTCTGGCCCAGAAAAGTATTTTTGAAAAATTTGCAGAGCTACAGTATCCCTGCCGCGTCGGTTTGAATTTTGGGCGTCGGGTCGACTTTGCCAATATTATGCTCGATTTCGGGGTTTTCGGAGGCGCTGATTACGAATTCGGCATCCGTTCAGTGTATGGATGATGTTTGAACGTGCCTACGACGAATTTGTATGCTACCGTAACCCAAGTGCAGAATTTCAGTTCCTGGAGTCCACAGGAAACTTGGGGTGTTGTATGTCGTATCTGGGATATTGTGGGATGTAGATCACGAATTCAGCATTGCTTTGCGATTGGGGGTGCCAGGAGGCCACAACAGCAGAGGAGTCACCATGCGTAGGAGTTCAAATTTGTGGAGTACTGTAAAACAGCAAACTTTCGCGGGCATAAAACTTTCGCGGATTTCGCGGTCGCCTTCCATCCGCGAAAGTTTTATACCGCGAAAAAGTACGCGCTAACGCTATTACATGCTAACCCTTCAACCGACCGCGAAAGTTTTCTGCGCGAAAAAAGTCAGCAGCAGGCAATCCGCGAAAGTTTTATGCCGCGAAAGTTTGCTGTTCTACAGTATACAGCGTCCCTCGGACGACTTGCCTGGTTTATACTCCACAAAAAAGTGTGGAGTATATAGCGTTTGTGCGCGAAACGCAGAAAATTGCAACGGATGTAGCTCGCGCGTGAAGCGGCCGATTTCCAAACGGTCTTTTGCGTTGGGTAGGCCCTTTGGCGGGAAATTCAAAAATTTAAATTTTCAAAGTACTGAAAAATGGGTTGAGCAAGGTAGAACTCGAAAAAGTTGCATATAATGGTATATACTATCTTTTGATATGTTGTAGTACTCGATAATATCTAGCCCGCAAAAAAAGAATTGGATCGCTGCGGGACCCATTTTGGCGCCAAATTTGAAAAATTCGCGATTATTGGCCCCGGGTCGACTTTGACGGGCTGCTGTGCGAGCTAGGTAGCAGCTAGAGCGGCGAGACCACTCTTGTTGCTCCTTCCCAGATGTCCTCTATCGAATGAGCCATGAACGGAGAAAATCGGGCGAAACACAAAAAACTTTCTTTCACTGCGACTTTTTCGACTCCGGGGTCGAAAATTACGATTTTCGCGTTTCGGCGCCTAGAGCGCTCGAATGCGTCGCCGAATCGTTCCAACAGTAGTTTCAAACGATTCTACGTTGAAATCTGGTCCAGAAAAGTGTTTTGGAAAAATTTTCGAAGCCACAGTATCCCTGCCGCGTCCGTTTGAATTGTGGGTGTCGGGTCGACTTTTGCGATATTATACTCGATTTCGGGGTTTTCGGGGGCGCTGAATACGAATTTGGCATGTGTTTATCGTTTAGATAATGTTTGAACGTACCTATGACGAAATCGCATGCTACCGTACCCCAACTGCAGAATTTTGTTTCTGCGAGTCCATAGGAAGTTAGGGGTGTTGTATGTTGATTCTGGGGTATTCTGGGATGTAGATCACGAATTCGGCATTAGTATTCCGATTGGGAGTGTCAGGAGGCCACAACAGCAGAGGAGTCACCATGCGTAGGAGTTCAAATTTGTGGAGTATACTGCGTCCCCCGGACGACTTGCCTGGTTGTGGAGTATAAAAATACTTTTCTGGGCCAGATTTAAGCGCAGAATCGTTTGAAACCACTTTTGGAACGATTCGGCAACGCATTCGAGCGCTATAGACGCCGAAATGCGAAAATCGCAATTTTCGACCCCGGAGTCGAAAAAGTCGCAGTGTAAGAAAGTTTTTTGTGTTTCGCCCGATTTTCTCCGTTCATGGCTCATTCGATAGAGGACATCTGGGAAGGAGCAACAAGAGTGTTCTCGCCGCTCTAGCTGCTACCTAGCTCGCACAGCAGCCCGTCAAAGTCGACCCGGGGCCAAAAATCGCGAATTTTTCAAATTTGGCGCCAAAATGGGTCCCGCAGCGATCCAATTCTTTTTTTGCGGGCTAGATATTATCGAGTACTACAACATATCAAAAGATAGTATATACCATTATATGCAACTTTTTCGAGTTCTACCTTGCTCAACCCATTTTTCAGTACTTTGAAAATTTAAATTTTTGAATTTCCCGCCAAAGGGGTCCCGCAGCGTGACCCCATATGTCGTGCAGGTTGCCCACCCACTAGGCCTACCCAACGCAAAAGACCGTTTGCAAATCGGCCGCTTCACGCGCGAGCTACATCCGTTGCAATTTTCTGCGTTTCGCGCACAAACGCTATATACTCCACACTTTTTTGTGGAGTATAATCACATTTTTGTAACTGTTAATGTGAAAGGCACAAATTCTATTTTTTGTACAAATTTCTAATATTTTTGTTCCACGTGGGTTAATCAGAGCAGATATGGTAAATATTGAATTTTCATGTTATAGGACTTCCCAAACTTTGTCAGTGGCGTAGCCAGGGGGGGGCATGGGGGGCATTTGCCCCCCCCAGATGCCGGCCGTGCCCCCCTCAGATGCCCGTCAGTAGAAAAAATTTTTGCCTGCGGCGCTATAAATAGTAAAAATTTTCGCCTGCGGCACTATAAATTGTAGCAAATTTTCGCCTGCGGCGCTATAAAGAGCAAAAATTTTTGCCTGCGGCGCTAAAAATGGTACAAATTTTCGCCTGCGGCGCTATAAATAGCAAACATTTTTGCGTGCGGCGCTAAAAATAGTACAAATTTTCGCCTGCGGTGCCATAAATAGCAAAAATTTTTGCCTGCGGCGCTATAAATGGTGACATTTTTTGCCTGCAACGCTGTAAATACTGGAAATTTTGCCTTCAAGACCAAAAGTACCGAAATTCTCGCCTGCGGCGCTAAATATACGGAAATTAGCACTAAAACAGCAAAATAATTTTTGCGTGATGTGTCTATCTTTGTGCGAAATTAATCAATTTATGTGCCAAAAATCGATTTTTCAGAAATTTCGTATGCAATTTGACGACTTCGTAAAAAGTCGACAACTACAAAATTAAAGGCCATGACGAGCTGCATAGATCGTTGTCCCATTTCGATCGGCCTAGTCTGCCGAAAAATGTGCTTCCACAAAGATTTTAACTGCCACTGCCAGACTGCCACCATTCATACCCCTGACTGCCACTGCCACGGCCACTGCCACCATTCATACTCCCCCCTGGTGTCGCAGAGGGTAGCACCGGCCGCTGTATGTACTTACTGTCACTGTCAGTTGTCACCACTCCAAATTCAGTATAAACATCGAGTTTCAAACGGTTGTCATAATCCGCGCTGCAGACAGATGCAGTGGCAACAGTCGTTTCAGTGTTGCGTCATGTCCAGACTTTCAGCCCAGAATGTTTCATTTCGATTTCAAACATCTATGCTGTTGGCAGACCGCGCCACTACCAGCGAATATCTTTCGTGTTCCTGCACATGCCTGTGGCAATGTGCCTACATACATCCAGGGATCGATGAAAGGAAATCTACTGTTGTTCACTCAAAGAAACACTATTTTCACTACAGATAACGTCCAATCAATTCGACGTCTAGGTTCAATTTAGAAAGGAAAGACGCCAATTTCACTCATCGAGCTTGTTAGTCGAGTCAGCTGATTGTTCGAGAAGACAAGAAGAGTGGGAGTGCAAATTAGGAGACCCTGCGTTGGGGGGATCTGATCCCAACCGAAGGAGCGATCGCAGCGCAGTATGGACCAGTCGTCCTACGACGTGATCGCCAATCAGCCCATCGTGATCGACAACGGCAGCGGCGTCATCAAGGCGGGATTCGCCGGAGGCCTGACGCCCAAGAGCAAGTTCCCAAATTATGTGGGAAGGCCCAAGCACACGCGCGTCATGGCGGGCGCCCTGGAGGGCGACATCTTCATTGGTAGACGGCTTGAATGTGTCAAAATCGCGCGATTTGTGTCCGAATTCGAATTCCACGCATTCCCAGGTCCCAAAGCGGAGGAGTACCGCGGCCTGCTCGCCATCAAGTACCCCATGGAGCACGGCGTCGTCACCGACTGGAACGACATGGAGAGGATCTGGCAGTACCTCTACACCAAAGACCAGGTGCGCAAGAGTGGAAACTGCCGTATTTCGCGTTCATGAACATTTCACAAGGGATCGCTTTGCGTTCAGAGTTGTTGTGTCTCACGATTACTGTAGATTTCCACGTTGCATTGCAGCTGTCTTCATTCCCCGAAGAGCACCCGGTACTTCTGACGGAGGCGCCTTTGAACCCGGCCCGGAATCGCGAGAAGGCGGCCGAGATCTTCTTCGAGACCTTCAACGTCCCCGCCTTGCACATTCAGATGCAGGCCGTGCTCAGCCTCTACTCCACTGGTTGGTTGGTTGGTTTATGTGCAGTCGTTAAGCGTTTGTGTTTTGTCAGCCTCCTCCCCCATTCCCAGCTAGAGGTTATCAGCAGAATTTGGGTTTGTGGTACACTCCACCCCCCCCCCCCCCCTCTTCCCAAGTCGCCTAGCCGTGAAAATTGCTGCAATATTTCCCAGTCGACTATTTGCTCCGTGGGGTGTACGAACTCCCTTTTCCAGGCAGAACAACGGGTGTGGTGCTCGACTCTGGCGACGGCGTGACCCACGTGGTGCCCATCTTCGAGGGCTTCGCCATGCAGCACTGGTGGGTTGTCGTCGTCGTCGTCAATGCAGTGTCATTTCGAAATTGTCGACGTTTTTCATGAGACAAAACGTTGTAGTTCATTCCTCTCCTCTCTCTTACCCTCTGCAGCATCCAGCGCATCGACGTGGCAGGGCGCGACGTGACGCGGCAGCTGCAGCTGCTTCTGCGCAAGGAGGGCCACACCTTCCACCGGTCTTCAGAGTTCGAGATCGTCCGACAGATCAAGGAGGACGCCTGCTACCTCGCGCTCAACCCTGCAAAGGAGGAACAGACGACGGAGACGGAGAAGGTGGGTTCCATCTGTGTTACCGGGGGGGGGGGGGGGTAGAGGTGGAACCCACTATTTGTGGCACTTTGTAGTACAATTTTGAAAATGCGGTGATTTTTGGTAAAGTTTGTAGTCGTTTACCTCCCTTCCCCCTCCTCCCTCGACGGGCGCTACCTACCCCTGCCCCATCCCCTGACCGATTGGCACTTTCGTGTGTGGTTGTATTTGATCCTCTCATTTACCTACTGTACCGTCTTTGGGGGGGGGGGGGGGGTGGGGGGACTGGGACCATAAGGTTTCTCGCCCCCCCCCCCCCACCCGACTTGCCGTTTGTGGTAGACAGTCCGCTTTTGTGACGGCTGTGCAACAGTTTGGCTCCGTAGGTCAAGCCCGCTCTTCTGCTCGTTTCGACTCTCCCACCCAGTCGCTTTGCAGAAGTCCTATCCCCTGCCGGACGGCAGCAAGCTGGAGTTGGGCCCGAGTCGCTACAGGGCGCCCGAGGTGCTCTTCAGGCCCGACCTCATGGGCGAGGAGTGGGACGGCATCCATCAGTGCCTGCACAACGCCATTCAGGTACGTCTACAGTGATCACTACAAGACTGTGTAATAATTGCTTATGTGTATTGCAGAAGGCGGACATGGACCTTCGCAAGACCCTCTACCAGAACGTGGTGCTCTCTGGAGGCTCCACAATGTTCGCCGGGTTCGGAGACCGCCTGCTTGGAGAGGTATCTATATTACAGTACCGTAAACGACCCAATAGGCGCCTTTCCGCCTTCCCGTCTTCTGCGGGATGCCGTTCGTGGTGACGAGGAGGAGGGGCGCTTATTGGAGGATATACGATATTACTCTTATGACGTAGAAAGAATTGGAGTTTGGTTCATCTGACTTCACAACTACGGTATCCAGTTATTTGCTAGAAGAGACGGCGCTGGAGGCAACTGACCAGAAACCTGCGAGTTCTCTGGCGCGCCCTCACAGCTTCTTTGCGCACTCGGTTCGCTAGAAAATTTCCACAAGTTGCGTCCCATATTCAGCTAAAGAAGCTGTCGCCTCGGGACGTGAAAATCAAGATCTACGCGCCCAAAGAGCGCATCTACAGCACCTGGATAGGGGGCAGCATTCTGGCCGGATTGGACACCTTTAGGAAGATGTGGATTTCCAAAAAGGAGTACGAGGACGGCGGCAAGAGAATCGTCCATCGAAAAACGTTTTGACTTTTCCATTTTTTTTTGGTTTTTGTTGGCATTGTGGACGTTTTTTGGGCTTCCCCAGTTGTTATTGTGATCGCCACGGTACGTACATTATGTGGCTGGGTACCGTATTCCGCCCGATTAGCTTGCGTTGAACGATTTGCCAGACGATATTTGCGCCTAGATTTTTGGAGCCCCAAGCACGCGTATCGGACGGAATACGGTATTATTATACAGCGCCCGTTTATGGCAAGCTTCGAGTGAAAATCTCATCATTGGCGACGTTGTGTTGTTTCGGCGGTGACTGACCGACTCGGAAGGTAATGATTCCCGGACTGTGGAATTGCGGCAATTACGGCAATTCGCGTGCGAATGAATGCAATCGGCTTCTTTTGTTTTCGCGGCGGTTCTGTGGTTTCAGAGTAGTCGGGTGTGTTGGTTGACGTCTACGTAGCGAGTACCTGTGCGGCTTTCACTCCTCTTCTGTGTGCTCTATTTCCGACGCAGTAAACGCATAACTGGGAATATGTACGTCGACTGAGTTGCTACATAATACGGCTGCCAGTTTACGCACCGTCGTCATTACAGTGAAGTACTTGCTTCGTACCTTGTATGTGTGCCCTCTTCGATTCAGTGAATTGCAGGAGTTCCATTGTGCCTCCTCCGCTGCGTTCTGTGAGTGATCTGACCTCTGCTTCGTCTCATTCCAAGGTTTGTTTGGCATGTTTCTTTTTCTGGCCGAAAGTGAAACTAACTTCCTTATCATCTTCAGGAGGAAAGATGTCTCGATTTCTATTGCTCTTCGCCTGTTTTGCCCTTCTGCTTCTCTTCACGCGCTGCCAGCCTTTCGACGACGACGATTCCGAGCCGTCTGAGGAGGAACAAGTGGATCTCTCGAACGGTATCTTGGTAGTTGAGTTGTGGAAATTTGGCGACCGAAACTAGGCTATTTGTCGCCTAGGTAAAGAAAATCGAGCAATAATTGTAGGAAGGCTTGTGCGCGTGTAAGTGATATCGGGAGTCGCCAAATGTAGAAGACTACGGTAATCTAATCCAAAATTCCACGTTCAGGCTTCGGCGACTACCTCGATTGGGTGTCGTGGGACGAGGCGCGCCCTCTGGCCAAGAAGCTCCACAAGCCCCTCATGCTGCTCGTCCACAAATCCTGGTGCGCCGCCTGCAAGTGTAAGCGGTGCTAAACGTTTGAATGATAAACAATTCTGAGTAGTATGGTGGATGATTGCTTTCAGCTCTGAAGGCCAAGTTCAACCAAGCGAGCGCCAAGGAAGTGCTGCTGCGGCGCGCTTCGGAGTTCGTGCTGACGAACACGCTGGACGACGAGGAGCCCTGGGAGGAGGAGTTCCAGCCCGACGGCCGCTACATTCCCCGCATTCTCTTCTTGGGTGGGTAGTGGACGACTGACTGCATGTAGCTCTATCGGTTGTTGTGTGCTAGCGCGCGTGCTAGCGACTTGCGAAGTCGACCCGCTCTCCCACCCTCACTCAAAACATAGGTATCCGTTAGCCCATGCGAGCAGAGTATCGTAGACCTCTAACTAAACCCCTCATGCCCTAGGCTATCCACAGCGTGTCGCCAAAGCTGAGGAAAGGAAGGGGGGGGGGAGGTTGTGTTTTTCAGTTTTCAAGGTAGTCTCGCTCAGCCAATGACGCTCACATTCGCTTCAGACCCCTCTGGGCAGCTCCTCAGCGAGGTCTACAACCCCAAGGTGGGGGAGGACGCCGACTACCGGTTCCACTACAGCAGCCCCGGGGACGTGGCCGCCTCCATGGAGCGCGTCCTCGACATTCTCGCCTCCAGAGCTTCCGCCGCCTCCGAAGACGACGACGAGGACGACGACGATTCGGAGTCGGCGTCTTCCACCGCGCTGGCAGAGTCCGAGGAAGAGGAACCTTCGGAGGACCGGCTTCCAGAGCCCACCGACCTCTGCCCCCTGAGGAAGAGAAGGGAGGAGGAGGAGGAGGAGGAGGCGAAAGAAGACGAAGAGAGCGAGGAAGAGGAGCCTCCGAAGCCACCCAAGAAGCCGAAGAAGCTGCCGAAGCAGGAGAAACAGCCCAAGAAAGAGAACAAGAAGGGCGCGAAGAAGGAGAAGAAGTCAAAGAGCGAGATAGAAGAGGAAGAAACGGCGGAAGCGGAGGAGAGTGCCGCCGCCGAAAAATACAAGAAGCCCCAACAGGGAAAGAAGGAACAACAGCAGACGGCGCAGGAGCAGCAGAAGAAGGACAAGAGCCAGTCGACGGAGAAGAAGGGGCAGAAGAAGCCGAAGCAGGACAAGAAGGGGCGGAAGGGCGCCAAAGAAGAGGGGCAAGAACCCACGGAAGGAACGGAGGAACAGCAGGCCAAGGACCAACAGAAACAGGGGAAGAAGAACAAAGCAGGAAAGAAAGGTTCGCCTGAAGAGAAGGGAACAACAGCCAAAGAAGGGAAAGCCGGCCGAAAGTGGGACAAACAGCAGAAGGACAAGTCGGACAAGAAGGGCAACAAAGCGGACAAGTCCCAGGGTGAGATTTCTCATATAGTTCTTCCTATTCTGCGTGTAACATAGTGTGCGCTGGAGGGATGACAATGTGAGATAGCGAAATCGAAAATTCTCATCAGTACAGTACCCCTGCATTCATACAGAGCCGCCGTTTTAGAATCGTCCTACAAGAAAGGCAACAAGGGCGACAAGAGGTCGTCGTCCAAGAAGGATCGGTCTCAGGAAGAGCTTTAGTGCGAATTGGCTACTTTTGTCGTCGTTTTACTTTTGAAATCCCCCAAAACGGTGCTCGTTTTTTTGGCACTCCGCCGCTTGAAAAGCGAAGGAGTGCTATAGGAGCGGTAAAGCCTACAGTTAGCATGTTCGGGGCTGGCGCTCGCTACGAAGCACCTAGGGAGCCAAATTTTTTTTTAAAAGATAGCTTATGACGACGCGCAGCGTGCTCGGGGGGTGAAAAAAATTCGGTGGTGGAAGAATTTTGCGAAAATTCAAAAATTCGAATTTTCCGGTTCAAAAAAAAAATAATCAGGCCACAACTTTCGCAAAAGTGGGCCGAATTTGGTGATTTTTGGATATGTTGTAGGCCTTTGGGTCCTCTAGCGGGCGTCGCTGGAACGGGCTCCCTAGGTGGTCCGACGCGGGAGTACGGTAGAAAATTCAAAATTTTTAATTTTTTTCCGACCTTTAAAAAATCGTAACTCGAGTTTGCGATGGTGGATCCTCGCCAATTTAATTTCTGACCTGGACACTTATATTACCTTTCATTCGACACCAAAACCGCCGAGATCGGTCTTGTCGTTCGGGAGATCCGCGGTCACAAAAGTCCCGGGTCCCGAGCGGAAAATTCGGATTTTCGACTTTGAGTGGGTTTTTGGACTGGAAAGCGTGCTTTTAGCGGCAAATTGACCATTGCAACGTGTTCAACGTCAAAAGTTGGTCTAGACGAAGTGTCTTGACCATTTTGAGGTACCGTATCCCAGCCGCGCCGAATTTTTGAATCCCGGGGTCAAATTTTCGAAATTGAGTTTTCACTTGTTTTGGTGGTTTTCAACGACGCTGAACACGAATCCGGTGTTTGTTTTGCGATTTGGGACGCCTTTATCGTGATTTCTGCACCCGGCCGGCCAAAAATTGGGCCCCGGGGTCGAATTTTCAAAATTGTGTTGACAGTTGTGTCTGAGCTTTCTGATGCCGCAGAACGCGAATCCGTCGTTTGTTTGGTGATTTGCGGTGTACTTAGCCTGATTTTGGCCGAATATACTCACGCTCTGTAAAAATTCTACGGAAACCGACGCCGTCCACCCCAGCGGGGGAGCCCCTGCTGTGTAGCGTAGATAATTGGGGCGCCGCTGGCATTCTACATTGTGAGTGGCTATAGACAGTCAGCGGTCAGTACAGCCTGCGCTCATCATCGTCAGTACAGCCTGCTCCAATGCGTCACTTGCGCCACATCGGCCTCTAAGTGTATGACATCTGCTTAGGCCCGCCCCGGGCCGGCCATAGACCCTAGTTCTACGCTAAAAAAATTGGGAACAAACTAAAGTCTGTCCAGAAACAATGGAGACTGGAGGTTTTTCGGCCCGCTCCGTGACCACGTTCAAGACAGGTGGTCAAGTAGGGTATCATTCGATAGCGGCTGACGAGTGGGTGTGCAGAATAGGTATCGCACTGAAAACACGCAACACGCACAGAAACGGCGCTCCGCGTAAAAAAATCGACTTTTTCGTACGACAGCCGATCTGGTTCGCTCCAACTGCAAATTGTAGATGGACATGTCCTTAGTATGTGTGCAAAGTTTCACTTCTCTAGCGATGCGCAGCAAAAAGTTGTAGCCATTCTCCTGAAGCCTACTTTTTCAAATTCTTAAGAAATTTTGAAAAACGCCGCAAAAAATCTGCACAAATCTATAACTTTTCAACCGCTGAACCAAATTAGCTGAAATTTGCAGGAACACTTAAAGACACATGCCGCCTGCACCACAGCAAAAATCAGCCTCATAGCTCGAGCCATGCACGAAAACGAAGAATCCAAGTTCGAAACCGCCAATTTGTGAGACTGGGTTGAGACTGGGGTATTTGTTTGGGGTGAGGAGCGAGACGCTGGGTGCGCTGTGTTGACTTGAGGGGTAAGTGTATGCATGCCAACTTTTGGTCAAGTGGCACTTCAAACTTGGGTAGCAGAGCCGATTGAGTATGCATGAGTCAACGCGGCTGAAAATCCGAATTTTCGCTGAAATTTTAAACAGCTGTAACTTTTTGTAGGTGCACGCTGGGCCAGCTTTTCTTGCACCGATCGAAGCGCTATTTTGAACTCTACAATTCTTCTTATATGGTAGATATCCGTATTTCAATCAGTGTTGGACGTATAAATCACAGAAGTGAACTATATACAATTTCATGGGCGATTTTGTCAGATTTGCATGTGTTTCTCAGTCCACACAGACACTGTAGGTCGGTTTGGCTAATAGCCAGAATGCCCGTCATAGGCCCGAATTAGTCAAGTGTAAATCAGCATCCAGCAAGATTGCTAACAAGATAACAGCACATGAATGTCGAACTGATTGCCCAGTTTGGCCACATTTGGCTATCTGCCCCAGCTGTTGTTATGTTGAACACTTATTTTGAATCACACCTTTGTTTGCAATCTTGCCGGCAGCTGATTTACACTTGAATTGGAAGGGCTTATGGCGGGCATTCCGCCTGTTAGCCATACCAAGCTACAGCGTCTGTGTGGACTGAGAAACACATACAAATCTGACAAAATCGCCCACGAAATTGTATATAGTTCACTTCTGTGATTTATACGTCCAACACTGATTGAAATACGGATATCTACCATATAAGAAGAATTGTAGAGTTCAAAATAGCGCTTCGATCGGTGCAAGAAAAGCTGGCCCAGCGTGCACCTACAAAAAGTTACAGCTGTTTAAAGTTTCAGCGAAAATTCGGATTTTCAGCCGCGTTGACTCATGCATACTCAATCGGCTCTGCTACCCAAGTTTGAAGTGCCACTTGACCAAAAGTTGGCATGCATACACTTACCCCTCAAGTCAACACAGCGCACCCAGCGTCTCGCTCCTCACCCCAAACAAATACCCCAGTCTCAACCCAGTCTCACAAATTGGCGGTTTCGCACTTGGAGGCTTCGTTTTCGTGCATGGCTCGAGCTATGAGGCTGATTTTTGCTGTTGTGCAGGTGGCGTGTGTCTGTAAGTGTTCCTGTAAATTTCAGCTAATTTGGTTCAGCGGTTGGAAAGTTATAGATTTGTGCAGATTTTTTGCGGCGTTTTTCAAAATTTCTTAAGGATTTGAAAAAGTAGGCTTCGGGAGAATGGCTACAACTTTTTGCTGCGCATCGCTAGAGAAGTGAAACTTTGCACACATACTAAGGACATGTCCATCTACAATATGCAGTTGGAGCGAACCAGATCGGCTGTCGTACGAAAATGTCGATTTTTTTACACGGAGCGCCGTTTCTGTGCGTGTTGCGTGTTTTCAGTTCGATACCTATTCCGCACACCCACTCGCCAGCCGCTATCGAATGATACCCTACTTGACCACCTGTCTTGAACATGGTCACGGAGCGGGCCGAAAAACCTCCAGTCTCCATTATTTCTGGACAGACTTTAATTTAACGGCATGCAACACTTGTTGGCTTCTGTGCCCCCGTCTGCTAAAACAATCACGCGGAGTGCCTATCTGACACTCAAGGAGTGTCACGTATCACTTGTTGTTGTTGGTTTGTGTTCGCGTTCTGCGCTCTTCAATCTCGTTCGTTGTTGTTTGATCGAATTTTCCGAGATCTTGCCTACACGTTCCATTCTCGAGTTTGGTGATGCGGTTCTGCCCCTTATGGTGATCGTGCTACGCATTCTTCGGTTGTGATACCACGCAGAGATTTTTTGGCGCAAAAACGAACGGAACAAAATTGTGGAAGATCCGAATGACCTCATAATAATATCGACGCCACCGACCGCAAAAGCAAAGCATACGGCGACACGTTCACAACCGTCGTTGGACTCTCTTCGAATACACTAATGCACTATGTTGAGCCGAGCGAAAAAGGCGAGCGCACGATTACTAAGAATTACAACCTCCAAGACACATTTACACGCACGTCTCGAACAAAAGCGAAATTGCTGAATATCATACGCGCATACATGCCACACGAGCCGCCAGCCGAGAGCAGCGCCACCTTCACGATTAGTATGCAAACGGAAAGCCTTGCACGAAACGAGCATGGTACTTCTTACGCGCGGAACGCCGCCACGACACGGATCCTCCGTCTAATCGCGAACGAGCGCACAACCGCGAACACGAAGCTTCGGCAGGCGCAGTAGCACCGACTAGTATAGAACTTGCCAGCCATCACGATTACGGTAGTAAATCGACAAAGACCAACAGGCACTTTCCGCATACATCTACCCGATCTCTCCACTTCAACTCTACTTTACTCTGTCGGCGCCTAGAAACTCGACATGGACGATCTCGTTGCGGCAGTGGGGGCACTCGGGGGCCAGATGGCGGCGCCTTCTCTCGACCACCCACCGCTGGGTGCACTCGAGGCAGAGGGCGCGCTGACGACAGCCGTCGCACTCCACATTCGCCTCCCTCTCCTCGCAGGCGACGCAGACGCCCTCCTCCTCCTCCCCTGCCCACTGCCCCTTCTCAGACGCCTCCACAGGGGGTACGGTAGCAGCCTGAAGTGTCGCGGGAATGGAATGGAACGGGAGACAGTCGACCGCCATTACACTGTCGCTCATCGACCATGGCCACTTAGTTGGTCTAACATGTCGTTCCCACCAGACGTTTTCTTGACGATGCATGCGCTACCACACAGACACACTGCTGCACGAGTCGACTACGTGGAAGAACCACACACCTTTGCGCCGTCGCCGCGAGGAAGCGGCTTCAGAGGCGAAGTGGCCACCGGTCTCCACTGGGACAGTAAGCGAGCCGCTTCCAAAGCGCCAGTAGCGCCGAATCCAGGAGCACACTTCCGTTGACTCGTCCCCCTTCCAACGTTGTCGGTCGGGCGCCGGCGACGCGACCTCATGGGTGGGCCACCGGAGCGACTCCTGGAGCTTTCAGCCGGCGCCGGCGCCCATTTCGGCTCCACTTTCGCAGGAGGGAAGGACGGCGGGGAGGCGACCGATTTCGTCACCGATGGATCGCACTGAATTCAAATTCTAAATTCTTGTCGATTAACCGCTCAGTCTTCTCACAATATAACAAGCCCCCAGCTCTACACGGACGCGAGAAAATGATACTGACATACATCCACTCACCACAACGTCGGACGAATCGGTCGACGACACCACCGACAACAGGTCGCACTCCACGCCGATATCCTTCGTTTTCGGTTCCAATCTGAAAACAGGGTATTTACATACACGTCACAGTATCACCACATCAATTTCAAACTTTTCTCGCAAGTAGCTCACAGCTGCTCATAAGCACTCCTCTGCTTCTCCTCGTCTCGGGCGGTCGACAATAGCAGGGGGTGACGCCGACTCCCCTCTTCCAATTCCTTCTTAGCCGACACGTCCAGTAGAACGATTCCGCTGTCCAGCTTCTAAGAAGAAAGCACAAGATTCACGAATGGTATTGTTCTAAATAGATATTCCAAAGTGAACGATACGATGCCAGCGAACCTTCGCCAACAAGGGGGCGACGCCGTCGTCGCAAGCGGTTGCGGCTGCCTCGGAATCGTCGTCATCGTCGTTTATCCCCTTGGCGATTCGCTTCAAAGGCGCTTCGTCTCCCAGCCGGCTCTTCTCCACCGCTTGAAGGAGACGGCACAGCGGCCGACCGACGGCTTCCTCCTGCGGAATATCGCGTTCGGTTGTAGAAACGTAGGCAAAGGAAAATATTGGCCGCGTTGAATTGGTTCGAGCTCTGGACATTTTTCGAAGTTCATGTGCAACCAAAACTCGATCTTGTCACAACTTCTATACGACCGTCAAATGTTCCTTACAAAAGCGGCTCCCACTCTGCCCGATCGACTGGAGCTTCTCCTGTGGTACGCAGCGGCACTCGCGCAGGAAGCGCCCCAGGCGACGCAGAAGGTCGTCAGTGCGACCATACCCAGACTCGTATCCACTGCTCGAACCAGTTGGCGCAGACTCTACAAAAGAGACGCGCGTCGATACAGCCAAGCGCCGCAAAAGGTAAGTTCGGCAAAAACAGCCACACATCCTAAGTCCCACTCCTACCTTTCTCTTTTCTTCGTCGAAAGCGGCAATTTGGCGGCAGGCCGCCGCGAGCGCTTCCTCGTCGTGCGCCCTCTTCTTGACCCTCTGCAAAACATTGTAATCGTCAAACAAGCAGTGGAGCAAGAACAGGAGGCAAATATCGGCTGCATAATTTTAGACTGTTTCTGGAGAACTCACCGCAGAACGTTATAAGCGCGTCTTTCCCCGAATACGGCGCAATTCATCTGTCAGTACAGCACACTACCCATTACCCAATTGGCTTACTTTATCCAACAGCTCAACAGCGCTGTCCAGCGCCCTTTGCGCAACGGCCGCCCTCTCTTCCTCTCGACTGCTTGAGAAGACGGCGTCCAGTTCGGCGCTTAGACTCTGCAACTCTCGAAAGGGACCGCCTTCAGCGGTCCACCGGTGGAGGCCTTCCACGAGAGTTGGCACGCTGTCGACGCCTTCGACTTTCGACAAGCGTTTCTCGAGGTGGGCTGCCGCCATTTCTTCGACTTCTGCCATTCTTTTCTTTCTTTCTCTCTTTCTTTCTTACTACAAATTACTTCAGTTTCTCTCTTGAACAGACGATAACGATAGAATGTATGAGTTGGTTGTTCGAAATGGAAACGCTGGCGCGTATTTTCAAAATAGGTTACGGTACTAGAAAGTTTTGAATGACAGCAATGAAATCGGCGCCTGCATTCAAATCGAGTTACGGTACTGGCAACTTTTGAATGTGAATGTCTCTGATTGGCGCACATATTCAAAATAAGTTACGGTATTAGCCAATTTTTGAATATTAAAGCAATGTAGTCGGCACCTGCTTTCAAATCAATTGGCGGTATTTGCAACTTTTGAATGTGAAGGTTATGATGATTGGCGCTTGTTTTCAAATCAAGTTACGGTACTAGCAATTTTTGAATATGAAAGCGATGTAGTCGGCGCCTGTTTCAAATCAAATTACGGTATTAGCAACTTATGAATTTGAACCACAAAGTTGCCGTCTTGGGGACTTGAATAGGGCCGCATTTAAAGACAAGTGATACGTGACACTCCTTGAGTGTCAGATAGGCACTCCGCGTGATTGTTTTAGCAGACGGGGGCACAGAAACCAACAAGTGTTGCATCCTGTTAAATTTGTTTGTTCCCAATTTATTCATTGTAGAACTAGGATCCATAGCCCGGGGTGGGCCTAAGCAGATGCCATACTAGAGGCCGATGTGGCGCAAGTGACGCGTTCGAGCAGGCTGTACTGACGACGGTGAGCGCAGGCTCTACTGACCGCTGACTGTCTATAGCCACTCACAATGTAGAATGCCAGCGGCGCCCCAATTGTACAGGCGCGGCTTATCTACGCTACACAGCGGGGGCTCCCCGGCTGGGGTGGACGGCGTCGGTTTCCGTAGTTCTACAGTACGATGCTCTTATAACTCGGTTCGATTGCGCGTGCGTAGACGCCTTTCTCAGCGCATCTTACATGGACGGCGTACTGTAGGCGCAGCAGAATCAATGGCTGACGGTATTTTCGGATTCGCGAAATTTTACAAAGCGTGAGAATATTCGGCCAAAATCAGGCTAAATACACCGCAAATCACCAAACAAACGACGGATTCGCGTTCTGCGTCATCAGGAAGCCCAGACACAACTGTCAACACAATTATGAAAATTCGACCCCGGGACCCAATTTTTGGCCAGCCGGGTGCCGAAATCACGGTAAAGGCGTCCCAAATCGCAAAACAAAACCGGATTCGTGTTCAGCGTCGTCGGAAACCCCCGAAACAATTGAAAGCTCAATTTCGAAAATTTGACCCCGGGATTCAAAAATTCGGCGCGGCCGGGATACGGTACCTCAAAATGGTCAAAACACTTCGTCTAGACCAACTTTTAACGCGGAACACGATGCAACGGTCAATTTGCCGCTAAAGGCACGCTTTCCGGCCCAAAAATCCTTTCAAAGTCGAAAATCCCAATTTTCCGCTCGGGACCCGGGACTTTTGTGACCGCGGATCTCCCGAAAGACAAGACCGATCTCGGCCGTTTTGGTCTAGAATGAAAGGTAATATAAGTGTCCAGGTCAGAAATTAAATTGGCGGGGATCCACCATCGCAAACTCGAGTTATGATTTTTTAAATGTCGGAAAAAAATTCAAAATTTTGATTTTTCTACCGTACTCCCGCGTCGGACCACCTAGGGAGCCCGTTCCGGTTTTGCTCTGAAGAGCATCCAAGGCCCTACAACATATCCAAAAATCAACAAAATCGACCCACTTTTGCGACAGTTATGGCCTGCATATTTTTTTTTACTTAGCAAAAATTTGAATTTTTGAATTTTCGAAAAATTTTTCCACCGCCGAAATTTTTTCACCCCCCGAGCACGCTGCGCGTCGTCATAAGCTATCTTTTAAAAAAAATGTTGGCTCCCTAGGTGCTTCGTAGCGAGCGCTGGCCCCGGACATGCTAACTGTGGGCTTTTACCGCTCCTATAGCACTCCTTCGCTTTTCAAGCGGCGGAGTGCCAAAAACTCAGAGAGTTCCAGAATACTCAGAGTTCCAGAAACGATAGCAATTCAAGGGTTGCGATTTATATTTCTCCCACTTAACTAATGGCAACGACCAAAACAACCAGAGTTCCGGTGGCCAACAGCAGGAGGCGATGCCCAATCTGGTGCCGGCTTAGATAGACGCACCGAGTAATCAGAAGTCAGCCCCACTCTTCCTTTCCCTCCTTCGTTTATTATTCCCGCTTTGCTCATTTGTTCTTGCGCGTTCGCTCGTTTCGTTGCTCTGGTGACTCTTGGTGTCCTCAGATCCTCGTTTGTGTTACACGGTAGTGAGTGCCCTTCCAGCGCATGAAATGCTCCTCATTTGATACATTATTTGTTGTCGTGTACACCTTTTCGATTGTCGCCATTATCTGCCCTCGTTGAACGTCAGAACTCAGAGTGGAGCGAAATCGGAGTAGCGTGGAATCGTGCAGACGGGCTAAAGGATGGGTCAGCTCAGTTCCGTTCTTTTGTCACACAGTTAGTCCGACAGACGATGGCATGACAGGGCATTCAATCTATAACGGAAACAACGGAGGCATCGAGAAGTGCTTATATGTAACCGCACAGAGCACGAGACAACTTTAAATGTTACGGTAGGAACATTTTAGATGGAGAGATAGCGAAACTTGGGTTGTCGACTCGTCCTTTTTGGCACTCCGCTTTGCGAAAGCAGGAGTGCTATAGGGGGCGTCGGATTGAACAGAATCATCTTACCAAGCTTTCTCGCGCTACACAAATCGGATCGCCAAGCGGTTTTTTGCGTTAGATAGGTTGAGTCGACGCGCAGGGTGGACAAGAAACTAGAAAATTCCGGTGGTGGAAGAATTTTGCGAAAATTCAAAAATTCAAATTTTTACTAAGTAAATAAAAAACATCAGGGCATAACTTGCGCAAAAGTGGGCCGATTTTGGTGATTTTTGGATATGTTGTAGGCCCTTGGACCCTCTAGGCGGCACCGCCAGAAAGGGCTCCCTAGGTGGTCCGACGCGGGAGTACGGTAGAAAATTTGAATTTTCAAAATTTTTTCCGACCTTTAAAAAATCGTAACTCGAGTTTGCGACGGTGGATCCTCACCAAGTTTTAACTTGTCTGAGAACACTATATTACCTTCCATTCGAGACCAAAACCGCCGCGATTGCTTGTGCCGTTCTTCAGATACGCTGTGCCAAAAGTGCCGGGTCTCGAGCGGAAATATCGGATTTTCGACTTTGGGTGGAGATTTGGCTTGGAAAGCGTGCCTTTAGCGACAAATTGACAATCGCAACGTGTTCTACGTCAAAAGTTGGTCTTGACAAAGTGTCTTGACTATTTTGAGCTGCCGTACCCCGGCCGCGCCGAATTTTTGAATCCCGGGGTCCAAATTTTCGAAAATGAGTTTTCACTTGTTTCGTGGGTTTTTGACGACGCTGAACACGAATCCGGTGTTTGTTTTGCGATTTTGGACGCCTTTACCCTGATTTCGACGCCCGGCCGACCAAAAATTGGGTCCCAGGGTCGAAATTTCAAAATTGAGTTGACAGTTGTTTCTGGGCTTTCTGACGCCGCAGAACACGAATCCGGCGTTTGTTTTGCAATTTGCGGTGCATTTACGCTGCTTTCGGAGTCAGAGAACACGCCCAAACATGTCCAAATTTGTCCTAACATGGTCAAACCCAAATTTGTCCAAACATGTTCAGACTTGTCCAAACACGCTCAAACACATTCCTTTCCGTCCAAACTTGCTCGAACACTGTCGTCGTCACTGAACACGAATCCGGTGCTTGATTCCGTGAAGGCTTATTACCGAGTAGTGAGACGAGCGACCAGCCTACTGTGCTTCGAAACAAGCGGAGTGCCGCCCTGAAGGTCCCCTTCAGCGTTAAACTAGTCATCAACCGTGGGTGGCCTACAGAGTACTGTAGTAGTCGTGTGCCTCGCGCTCAGTGACCGCTCTGGTCCCTGACCATGTTGACGAAGACGTGCTCCAGGGTGGTCTGCGAGACGGAGAACTCCTCGACCAGCCTGTCGCGCTTCAGCTCGTGTATGAGTGCGAAGAGCTGTGAGAGGCGCAGCTCCTGACTGGGGATCTGGACCTCGAGATAGGAGAGGCGCTCTTCGATCACCTTGACGCTGTCGTACCAGTTGAGCACCTTCCACTGGATGTCGTGCACGGAGCTGCCCGGCAGCAGCTTGAACTTCAGGTTGTAGCTGTTGCCGAACTTGTCCTTGAGATACTGGACGCCGCCCAGGCAGCGGAACCGACCGTTCACCATGATGACCAGACGATTCGAGAGCGCCTCCGCCTCCTCCAGATTGTGAGAGGTGGCCACGGCGGCGCAGCCGTCGTTCAGCATCTTCTGGAGACGCGTCCAGGCGCAACGACGGGCGTGAGGGTCCTGTGGAGGTGGAGATGCTGGGGTACTGTACATATACGGCGTATCCACAATCCGCGTACGTTTCATCAAACTTTACGCAACCAGCGTTCATGAGAGAAACAATTAATTACAAAGATTAGATACGTATAGACATACATACATACGCATATACATACAAACGTATGTACATACATACGCATGTACATACATACACCGCAATATATGAAGTACACTGTGTGCGTTCTCACCATTCCTGTGGAGACCTCATCAAGATAGAGGATGGCTGGCTCCGTCAGGGTGGCTATGGCGAAGTTGAGCTTGCGCTTGTTGCCTCCCGAGAGGTTCTGGGCCAGCTTGCCTGCGTGCGTCATTAGCTGGAGCTCTTCGATCGCCTTCTCAATCGTCTCCTTCGCCTGCGGCTTCGAGAGACCCCGAATGTCCGCGTAGAGCTCCAGGTGTTCCCTGACGGTCAGCTGGTCGTAGAGTACGTGCCCCTGCGGGCAGTAGCTGATCAGGTGGGAGATCCGACCGTAGTTGTTCCAGATGGGCTGGCCGGCCAGCCGAATGGAGCCGGCGGTGACCGGCTCCGTCCCCGTCAACATGCGGAAGAGGGTGGTCTTGCCGGCGCCGTTGATGCCCAGCAGGCCGAAGCACTCGCCCCTCTTGACGCCGAAGGAGACGAAGGAGACGGCCTGTTGCTCCTCGTAGACCTTGACGACCTGGCGGACGCGCAGCATGTAGTCGTTGTCGCCCTCGATCAGTCGCTGCTCCTCCTTGGCCACGTCCTCGTCCTGGTAGACGTTGTCGTCGGCGTTGGGGTCGTAGTAGACCGCCTGCTCGCCCACGTACTGCACAGGATCCTTGGTCTCGAGCACGTTGGTACGCTGGCCTTCCTCCACGTCCTCGTCCTGTTCATCGTCATTCCTTTTCCTTGCTTCTTCATTCTCAATTCTTTCCTCTCCTGAGTGATTGTCGTCCCCATCATTTTCACCTCCTTTCTCGGTGTTATCTTCCGCCTCAGCAGGGTCGCCTTCACTATTGTCGTTTGCAGTCTTCTGTTCAACATCTTTTCCATTGTCGCTGCTTTCCTCGCCCCTCTGTGTCTTCTTCTTTTGCGTCCGTTGATAGCTCATCGACTCCAAGGTGTGCAGCAGCCCCACCTCGAGTGAGACCAAGCTGACGACCATGATGACAATCCACACGAAACCGATGATGAAGCGCAGTCCCAGGACGTTCGGTTGGAACATCTCGTACCAGTAGAGTTTCTGCCACTGGAAGCGCGTCTCGAACATCACCGAGATGACCAGGTACGGCGGCAGTAGGCAGAGAACGTGAGTGGTGGCCGGATACCAAAAGGGCTCCATGTAGCGTCCCAATGGTTCCACGGCGCTTGCGGCCACGATGGCGATGACGGTCATGGAAATGGACATCATGAGGGCGCCCTGGGGTCGCGTCGTCAGAAAGGTCAGCGCGTAGGTGAAGAGAACCATGCCGATACCGTATATGAGCATGGTTATCAGATAGAGAACGGGCTCGATCTTCAACTCGTTCTGATCCAGGACCACGGGGAAGGCCAGGACGAGGGTGGCCAGGAGCAGGCTGGCGCAGTCCCAGAGGGAGTGGGCCGTCCAGTAGGCGCTCCTCTTCATGCCCATCAGCAGCTGCAGGTGCTTGATCCCCGTCGACCGCTCCTTGACCAGCACCAGCATCACATTGTAGGTGAAGCAGAAGAGTCCCAGGGCGCTCATGGTGCCCACGAAGAGCGCGGCCGTCAGCTTCTCGTTGGTGACCACGCTCGAGTCCAACTCTATCTCCTCCGTCGACAACGTAATGCCGTAGTCCGCAGGGTCGACCTCTGCGTCGTCCCGCTCCATCAGCAGCGCGCGCAGCTCCACGTTGCTGTATGCGTTCAGGCTACTCATGTAAGTGTGCAGCCTGTCCTGGACGCGGCGCGAGTTGAGCTCGTCCGAGTGTCGAGGGTCTATACCGCCCCAAATCCGCCGCGTGTCCTTCAACACGTCGGGCCCGTACTTCGCGGCAGCCTTAGGCTCCTGCTCGAAAACGTTCGAGATGTCGCCCAGCATTTCGAAGCCGCCCATCAGACTCAGCTCCGACCCTTTCGTCTTCCAGAGATTGCAGGTTAGGTTCCAGCATTGCTCCGTGGGGCCGGTCTGGAAGAGGAGAAGGCGCTCGCCGGTCGGCAAGCGCCTATAGTAGTCCACGGTCGATCCGTTCTGCGCGCAAGAGGAGCAGTCGCAGAAAACCTTGTCAGTGGTCACGTTGGGTGGGCTCTCCAGATCGCGACAGAGCTTGGGGTTATGCGAGTCCTTGAGGGGCCTATCCTTCGCGCAGCTACTGTCCAGCCCATACGTGAGCAAACTCTCCCTGAAGAGAGCCGTTCGATTGTTCTCGATGCCCAGATGGGCCTCTCTGTCGAAGAAGGCGAACGCGTCGTCCTCGGCGTAGTTCATGAATCGGGCGTTGGGCACGTAGCCGCCGAAGGTGCGCTCCATGACGCGGCCGGCCTTGTTGCTGACGATCATCATGAGCAGAACGGCGACGGGCGTCAGGATCTGGAAGAGAAAGTCCTTGTAGTTGCGACGGGTCAGCTTGAGCCGCGTCTTGAGCACGGCGCGGACTTGGGCAGCGACGCTGCCGCCACTCCCCGAGGTGGGATCTCCACCAGTGTTCTCATCCGAATCAGTCTTGTCGTCGTTGGCCTTGGGTGCTTTTCCCTGCTTCAGGCGCTCCTTGGCGGCGAAGCCTCCCTTGGGAACGTTCTCCTGCGGCGCGTTCGTGTCTGCGCCCTCGTGGATGGTGAGGACGCGCAGGAAGACCTGCTCCATGGTCGCCTCGGATATGCCGAAGCTCTGGACGCCGTGCTCGGCGCCGTGGTCCTCGAGGTAGCGGAAGCCGTCCATGATCATCTTGCTTCTGGCCACGGCCAGAGGGACGCTGAAGGTGGTCTCGTTCTCCGAGTGGCTGCCCAGCTTGATGGGTATGAATTTGCTCAGCTGCGACTGCAGCTGGGGCAACTTCAGACTGGGCTCGTGGGCCAGAATGAGGGAGAAGCCGCTGCCGTATCTCGACTTGAGGTACATGGAGGTGCCGAAACAGCTCAACTGGCCCTGGCTCATGATGGCGATGCGGTCACAGACGATGTCCGCCTCCTCCATGCTGTGCGTCGAGAGGAGGATGGCGCAGCGTGTACGACGCTGCAGCAGCACGTCCCAGATGATGCGCCTGCACATGCAGCCAGAATGAACTCCTTTGAAATGAAGATGCCACCTATGTACATAGTCCGGCTACCGTAACTCTCTCGGAATATGTGTGTAGGAAAAACTATATACGACCGTATGCGTGTACGTAATGTATGTAGCGCAGTCTACTGCCGTGATAACATCTGAATACTGTACGCACGTCCGCTTGCTGGCGTCTGGCTTGTTCCTTACCTATGTATGTATGCATGTAGACGCGTTCATATTTATCTCCACC
>JASAMZ010002489.1:0-22033 GCA_030248115.1 Linhomoeus sp. GSCO2_2
CCACTAGATACCATGTCGGTAATGGGCGCGTTTGCTTTACTCTTCGTTGGATACGCGCTGGCACTTCAGTTGCTGTTGGTGGAGAAGTGGCTTGGGTGTTCACGCTCTGTTTCTTCTGTAGGCATACGTAGGTAGATGACAGTTTCGCCTAGGCTGAGTAGACACGCACCGCGGGAAGCGACAGTTTCGCAGGAAAGTCGTGGAGAGACGATCTTGTGCTCATTCGATAGGTCTCGGCTCACTGCTCATTTTATCTTATAGTGGGCATGACTGAATAATTTGAGTTTTGCGAGTTACAGTAAGCCAATGGTAAAACCGCAATAGGGCTCTACATAGCTCGATCGTCTTATGTCGTACTCGCAGAACGTCAATCGACATGTTATTTGAAAGGTCTCGACGTGCTCTTTCATGCGACGGCGTAGCGTAGTCCAGTTAATACGCACCATGAAATCGACATTCGCGACACTCGTTCGTTTTACGTTGTAAGGCGACAATCGCTCGAGTTTGAAAGTTTACGTAGTGCCTGCACGCTGATTAAATTCAAATCGATTACGGTAACCTATGACAACTCAATCAGTTAGTTGGCGCCATTTCCGCCGACCAATCATTGTGAAGTATTGGCGGCGTCCCGCGGTGATTTTGGCGCGACACGCGAACGCTTTCGTCTCTCCAATCATTCTGTGTTTTCAAGTTTGATTTTGAGATTTATTCTTTGTGCAACGCATGGCAGCCGAAGGAAATGGAGTTGGTGCGCAGATGGGGGCACCCCCCCCCCCCCAAACGGCGGCTCGCTGCGCTTCATTTCCGTCGGCGTCAAGTAGGTTCCCCGAGACGACGTTTATGTTGCGCTTAGGGAATTGATTGTTGCCAAACGTGCACCACCATATGTACCTGCGCCGCTCGAATGCCATGCCCACGCGTTGCAGGCGGTGGAGATTGAAGTGATTCGGTATCCCCTCAGAGTGTTGGCGGGGCCGTATCCGACCAAGTGGGACGTTTCCGTGGACGGACCCCCTGGGCAGGACTTCGACAAGCCCAGCCCACTCTGGCCGCCCACTGCCAGGTCGTGGCCTACCCAATTCGTGGTGCAGGCCCTGTGAGGTGCGCCCAAGACAGAAACCGCGCGCCCAAGGCACCAGCCCAATGGAATCTCCTTTCTTTCCAAACGGCCCGCAGCAACCGAGATTCGCTCGCGACACCAGGCGCCCGATCCGATCATACTTCATGCGCCTGTGCAACCCTATTGCCGTTGAATGAATACAACTCTATCTTACTGGAATAGGCCTCTGTGAGTCGGTCAGTCTGTTGGATGCGGCCGTATGTGATCGGGCGTCCTGTGAGACTAAATTGAGGTCTCAGCTGTCTGTCTAACTGGGGTTGGAGAGGCGGTGGGGAACTCTTATCCCCGCACCCGAAGTTGTGGGGAGTCTAAGTTTTATGGCTACCACATGTACTGCTCTGTTCTGCATACTATTCATTATTATACACATAGTATATCGTGTTCGTGACAACGAAAGTAGCCCCCCTCCCCCAAATCAGCTCTCCCCCTCCACTTGGCGATTCGACCCTGCAATTGCAGGCCATGGCCGCTACAAAGCTCTCCGCTTGCTTACCCAATGGCGCCCTTCAGCACTCGTCACGATCAAGTTGGTCAGGCGGCCTGGTCTGGCCCCGAGCTCGACCACCATTCGGATCTATTACATCCCCTACCCCATCAACTGGGACGCCACCCTGACCCCCTTGGAGTACGTGTTCCGACACTCCATATACATGCAGGACGTTCGCCACCTGGACATCCACGTGACGGCCGAGTAAGGTGGGCATTCGACTCTCGCTCGACCCAATCATCTACTAGGCACTCCATGGCGCCTATGTTCAATAGCCAAGCCAATATTTGCACAGCACGACGTGTCATTTGCATATCATTAACGACATCAAAGTAATTCCATCCAATTGGTAAAACCTCGCTCATGCCAACATGACTCTGAACCGTGAGCAACAACAAAACTGGCCAACATTATCCCCAGACGGAAAAGTGCCCTGAGCACTCTACTCTCGCTGGACCCGATCGTTCGATCATCACCCCATGTCCACTCACTCGACGACAGCGTTCCTATTCATACACGCCTACATTCATCATCTACCTATGCAGGATGGCGCAGACGAAAGTGGAAGCCTACGTCCCGACGGGAAAGGCGGTCAAGGTAGACTTCCCGGGGTACAAGGATTTGCAAGACTTTAGTGCCAAGGACGGAAGAGAGGTCGAATTGGTGGCGATCAACAAGGAAGACTTTGACGTGGCGTTCAAAGCGGTGGCGGACGGACATCGACAAGGGAGAGTTTGAGGTTATCGGCGACTCGCTGCTGGTAGACTCCTCTAGTCATCTGCATAAGCGCACACACTGCAGAATACTCACAAACTTTCCCTCTGTTCCTCAGTTCGTGCCCCGCATGGGCCACGGCACCCTGGTGATCCGCCGGAAGGCGGGGCTGCCGCCGTCCGAGGCGGAGCTGCACCTCGAATACAGAGTTGTCCCGAAGAGCTGGCCATTGGACAGGCCCATCTCGCAAGTGTTGGAGGATCACTCCTTGGGGCAGACGGGCATCACCGTCATTCCCTTGCGCGCCAAATAGGTGGAGACTTGACTTGACTGATGGCCAACCAACCGTCGGCTACTGTATAAAGGCCCGCCTCCAACCGTCTGTCGCAGCTGCTGGCCTACCGCTCACTCACTCTTGTGCCGTTAGCGCGAGTGCAATTTCTGTGGCCGTTGTCTGTCTACCTAGCACTGCCACTGTCATGTCATACGTGTAAGCGCTAACCGGCCAGGATGGAGGGGGTCGGGGGGGGGGGGCGGTCTGAGGCCCCTGGAGGGGCGGTCAAACGACCTAAAAATTTTGCCAAAAAAGTACCAAAAAAATAAGAAAATTTTGAAAAAATAGGCCAAAAAGTGCCAAAAATCGCTTAATTTTGGTCAAAAACGTCCAAACTATAGCGCCGCAGCGCAGGCGAAAATTTTTCTATTTTCAAGCGCCACAGGCGAAATTTTTGACATTTTTAAGCGCCGTAGGCGAAAATTTTTGAAATTCTAGGGGGGGGGTCTTTTGGGGAAGGCGGGAGGGGGTATGGGCCATGGGGGGGGGGGGTACACTTTCGGCCTGGGGGGGGGGCTTACCCCCCCCCCCCCCCCTCCCCCCGGTTACACGTATGGCCGCTGTGCGTACAGTCTGCACTCGGTTTTGCCGGGCGAACCCTATCAAGAGCTCGGCGTGCGTACGTAGGTTCGTTCGTCACGCTTGCTTCGGGCTTAACCTTATGAGTTGGACCTAACAGTTCTCGGATCAAAATCGACATTCTGGATCAAAATCCTGGATCAAACGAAGACGCGTCCTACGGGCCTGTGGATGTGTTTTATGGTTGGAAACGATGAAACTTGCTATGTACGGGTCGTTTTGCTGTTGTTTGCTTTTGCTGGAGCGATTTGATGAATTTGCTGGAGTGAAAACGAAAGGAGAACAAAACACCGTCTACAATGGTCTAGACATGGCCGCCCCTAGACATCACGAGAACAACATTCCAACATCCACAGGCCCGTAGGACGCGTCTTCGTTTGATCCAGAATTTTGGTCCAGAACGTCGATTTTGATCCGAGAACTGTTAGGTCCAACTCATAAGGTTAATAACCCGCTGATCTGACGACGTCTTCGGTGGGAGTTTGAGACATGGTCGTGTAGCCCGCGGACTCCAGCCACCTGAGTAGTCGAAACCAAAATAAGTTTTAAAATCTCGCGCTACAGAGTCCCAAAGTGGGGTTCATGTTGAAACAACTAGTCAAATTGCGTATACCAAATTGAAGCGCTCGAGCTCCTGAACACAAATCTCTCTGTGTTGAAGCAGCTGCAAGGCGGCGAGCCAACAGCGCCGAATGGCCACTAACGGTGCCAGGTGTGCAGGTGCTGGATCTTGCTCTGCTCTTCCCCAAGGCCCAGCCGGGCGTCAGGAAGACCACCCGCTGGTGAGTCGTTGGCCATTGGCGCCATTGTGCCTCCTTCGCTCCGTTGTAAAGCGTTCTCTCCAGCACACCCACAAACGTGCAGGTACATGTACGCCGAGATCGCTGCCTCAGCGCGCGCACGACGACGAAAGCATTTGTGATTTGTGATTATTTGAGCCGAAACTTAAGCTCCATCATGCCATCACAGCAGGACTCTCAACACCGAGCAACAACCAAGCATTTTGCTCAGGCGCAAAAGTGTCATGATCATTCTACTGCCACTCGCTCGAGCCGATCGTTCGATCATCACCCCCATGTCAACTTACTTGACAACAGCGTCCCTATTCATACATGGTCTACATTTTTGCAGGATGGCAGAGTCATCCAAAGTCAAGGCCTACGTCCCCACGGGGAAGCCCGTGAAGGTCCACTTCCCGGGGTACAAGGAGTTGCAAGACTTCTCTGCGAAGGAGTCGGAGAGGTGGAGCTCGTGGCCATCAACAAGGAAGACTTTGACGTGGTGTTCAAAGCGGTGGTGGACGTGGACAAGGGGGAGTTCGAAATCGTCGGGGACACGCTCCTGGTAGACCGCTCTAGTCATCTGCATAAGCGCACACACTGCAGAAGAATACTCACAAACTTTCCCTCCGCTCCTCAGTTCGTGCCCCGCATGGGGTCCGCCGGAAGGCGGGGTTGCCGCCGTCTGAGGCGGAGCTCCGCCTGGAATACCGAATCGTCCCGAAGACCTGGCCATTGGACAAGCCCATTTCGCAAGTGTTGGAGGACAAATCCCTGGGACAAACGGGGATCACCATTGTCCCCTTGCGTGCCAAATAGGTGGAGACTTGACTTGACTGATGGCCAACCAACCGTCGGCAACTGTAAAGGCCCGCCGCCAACCATCTGTCGCAGCTGCTGGCCTACCGCCACTCACTCTTATGCCGTTAGCGCGAGTGCAACCTCGGTGGCCGCTGCTTGTCTATCCAGCACTGCCACTGTGTATGCGCAGTCTCTTTTGCCGATATTGCGCGTAAATTATTAATCTCAGAGTGATATTTTGGAGTACGTTTGTCGATTACCGTTCGGCTCAGCTCAATTTTCCCGCCTTCTAATGGTTTGTCTTTCGTTCAGATGTCGCGCTTCCGCCATGTCTATTCTTTGTTGGCTGGACAGCGGGAGAAGAAAGAGAATTGAGCATATTTGGTTGTGATGCGGAGTTCTCGCCGTTGTTTCTTTTGTTGATGATTTTGAACCAAATTTTTCCGGAAGTGTAAGCGCGAATTTGTCGCGTAAAATGGGTTGTGCGGTACGACGCGATTTCTATCGCTGTGAGACCAGTTCGGCCGTTGACAGAGTGTGGATCTAGATGCGTGAAGAGTATGGACCGAATTTGCGACCGCCACTGAAGGATGAACACAATTTACGCTGTACATACCGAGGCTGCAGTTGATGCGGCTGCAGACAGACAGGGTGTCTCGTTGTCGTGTCGTGTCAGCGTCTTTCTCCACATGAGTCCAACTGACGAGATGACTAAAGTGTCAAGTTCTACATCTGCCTGGGCTCGGTATCACAGCGTGGTGGCTTGAGAGGCCTAAATGACAAGCGGAACATGTGATACTTGGCGCCGTGGGAGGTATCAGCCATAGGTACGGCCATATTATCAAACAGTCTTCATCAAAAGCTTTCAAGCGCAGCGCAGCGCGATCTGCGTCCAGTGTACCGATTCAGCGGGGGGGGGGGGTTGTGCGGGAGGGGGAGGGGAGGGGGTGTTTGATTTGACATTCCTTTCCTCTTCACTTTCACTCAGACTGTTTTACGTCACTTCTAGCGCGGTCTATAGGTAGACCTGTTTGTCCGAAGGGCAAAAGCAAAGATGTTCGACGACAGCATGAACGAGGAGACGTTCCGTTGCGAATGCGATGGCTTCTCAGGTGTAGTTGACTTTGTTCTGAAAGCTCTACGATAGTGTAGGTTGTACAATCAAAGATGTTATTTGGGCCCGCACATGGCTTTGTCTCTCGTTTTAGGGTCCGAGCGCAAACTAGAGTGGCACATCGCCAAGACGCACTGCGGCCGTTTCTACAGCCCCTATGTGTGCGGCCACTGTGACGCTCGGTGTCCCACAGAGAAATGGATTCAGCGACACCTCAAGATATACCATCCACGACAGCCGCCGCTGGTCCTCTACAGACACGAGGAATTCTCCGACATGCACCGGTTCTTCCAAGTGACGCTGCAGAGGGCTTTGAAGTTTTCTAACCAGGCCGCTTCAAGCTACAGCAGCAGTGTGAGTCGCGGCTACAGTCAGCTGAGAATCGCACGTTCCCTCCCTCCCTCCCTCCCGCGTCGCAAACCGCCCTCTAATACTGCCTGCCCTCGCTGAGATAATAGAGCATTCCGATCTGTGTGTGGTGAGGTCGCCCTTCCGGCAACTTTCAACTCAACCACGAAGTATTAGCCGATGACAGTGTGGCTCTTTGTCGCACGAGCGCGACTCTTCAGATCTAGCGAGGCATCAATTGATCTTGAAGAAGAGAGCCGATTTGCGAACGCAAAAGATTGGCTGCTGGCGGGAATCGAACCCGCGATCTACTGACTTACCGTGCCATGCTCTAACCACTGAGCTACAGCTGCCGCACGAATCGCGTCGCAAACTATAAATGTACACTCAGTTTTCGTCACGACAGCGGATCGGTCGTTGCGGCCGCGGGTGACAATGGAAGGAATCCATGCAGAGGCGTCTGCTCCTGCCCAAGGCTGAGGACCAACGGTAGGCGATTGAGTCGCGGGAGCCGTGAGCAGCTTATGTAGAGATGTATGTAGATATGTAGATGTATGTACATAGTGTATGTACATTCTCTGTGTTTCCTCTTACCAATTTGTATGCTACGCCAACTCGGTAACGTTCAGAGGAGCCAATTGTCAAGGAAGAAGTTCGACCAGTCGAGGACGACGACGGCGACGTCGAAATACTGGTACATGTATGTGTACCCAGACTTGTATGTACCTGCCGCTGTCGCTATGACCAGTAGTAGGTAGCAAGTGCAGAAGTCAAAACTTGCTTCCAAACAGGAGCCGTCTACGACGCCAGCTGTTCGCGACATCAGCGACGCTGTTACGGCGACGGTTGCCGAACTCGGAGGGGAGAGCTCTCCCCCTCTACCTCCTCAAGAGCCCCCTCCCCCTCCTCCGGTTCCATCTCCTCAACTTGACCACCCGTCGGTAGACTTGGTCATTGACAGCGTGGTCGCCCAAGTCATGGCCCCTTCGCAGCTGGAGCCCGAGGTTGTTTCCGTGTTTCGAAAGTACAGTTACCGTCTGCCAGTTGAGAATTAGAAGGGTGAAGCTTGCGCACAAGGGGATTGTAGCCTATTGTGTTCACGCGGACGACACCAAATTTCAGCATCGTAGACCCATTCGAGAGGGAGTGCGGGTTGGAATTTAGAAATGCACAACTTCTATTTCTCAAGGCCCATTGCCGTTTTGCACGATGCGACTTTCGAACGCCAGCACATGGTGATACAAACCAGCAGGTTCCTTCTTCAGCAGGCAGCGCCGTTCATCGCCTGCCAACTTTGCAGATGGTGGAACGACCGCTGCGTTGGGAAACTGCGCCACGTACGTATACACGCATGCATCGCTGTGGCGTTTGAATTAACAGATGTGATCGTTCTCGCGGTGAAGTGTGGCTATTATGTGGCAGGCGCAAACCCACCTCGACGAAGGCCGTTTCCTCTGCAAGCTGTGCAGCAGAAGAGCCAACTGGGCCAACGTTTCGCACGTGCAACAACACTTGGAGTCACGCCACCGTATAGAGGCAACCGACTGTAACGTCCGTGGCTTCGTGGTCGACAGAGCGGGAAGCGACGCGCTTTACCGCGCCTCCCTGGACGCTGTCAGAGAGAAGTGCTTCCCAGGTACACGCAAGACAATCGGTCAACTCGGTCGTGCCAGTGATGTTTGACGCAGCTCTCAGCACCGTACTACAGTTGTAGTTATGTACAGTACCTACCACCGTGCGCACATCGACCGTCAAAAGCCGAGCATTCAGGGGGTAAACGGAAGGCGCGCGCCGGCGTCAAAAGGACAACCCACTCCGACGCGTCAGAGCGTGCGGGGAGCCGAGAGCCGACAGAGCGACCGCCTTCAAGCAACGCGGTCAGTTGCTTTGTGACAGTTTGTAGTCTGGAGATACCATCACAATAGAGCGGCGAGCTTGCTGCCGAGTTCGTTGCAGGCCGAACCTAGCAGGGAAGAAGCAAAATCAACATCAGCCGCGCAGAATCCAGAGTTGGAGAACCCCGTGTGGAAGCACTTCAGCGCAGCGACAGAGGGCCGCATCAAGACGGCCACGTGCGCGAGGTGCGCCTGGAGTACGAAGAGGGGCCGCGACGGCCGCTTCGCCACGGGATCCATGTGGAACCACCTGAGCAAGTGTCACCCTGAAGTGCTGTGACACGCGATCACACTGACATGACAAGTTGCATCTCTGGTGTACTCATGCACTTGAGTACACATTCGGCTATGCAGTATCGTTCATGACGTGTACTTCCTTCAACCCTGTCGCTCTCTGTTGCGCTCGCTTTGGACACGACACCTTCGCTTCTTCTCACCGGAAGTGGATCACTGATCGTAGTGATCGTATCGCCTGCCCTGCTGGTATCGTGTTTGGTGAATGGTGCCTTGGTCCTTTCTGCCTTCATGAGGAACGCCATGTGCGGCGCTGCACTTGCACACTACGCAGTAGGCGCAATGCGACATGCACATAGTTGCATGTGCACTGTGGCGGAGTGCTGCACTTGGCGCACCAGTTTGTTGTGCTGCTACGGTACTCAGAGGTGGCACGCGGCGTCGCTTCTCGTTTTCGCACGTTCCAAGTACGCAACACTTCATTCTCAGTCAGTGCGTGATTTCTTGAAGGCGAATCCTCTCCTCTTCGGCAATTCTTGACATTCTGCTATTTCTTTACCCTATCAAGCGAGGATTTGCACGGCTATGGCGACGCCTGCGGTGAGACCGTTTGTTCAACCGACACCTGTCGTCGCGTCCTGTCTACTCTACAGGTCACGCTCCTTTGTTCAGGTGCAGATGAAGTCGGACTGCTACCCCTTGCGCGAGGACGACAAGACGGTGGCACTGCACTGGGTCATTGAGAACTTCAAGGAGGTCTTCAATCACCCCAGCTGCGTCAAGGGAAAGGAGTACCGGAGCTACAACTTCGTTCTCGAGAACGGCACCACTTGGAGACTCCGATTCTACCCAAAAGGCGACAGCTCAGCGAAGGAGGGTTTCGCTTCGATCTTCCTGCGTGTCGTGCGAGTCAGGCTCAGCCACCAGCCAGACTTCGGGGGAAGAAGGCCCGTTTGGTCGTTTCACATTGAGAAGCGCGGTCATCGGCACTCTTTGTCTGTGAAACAAGGACTCAGTGGAGCCCTCCATCCTGAAACTTTCACCGTCGGAGCGCAGGGACGCAGTGACGCCTTCAGTCACGAGAAGCTGCTGAGCTCTATCGATGGCGACCACCTGTTGAAGGACGGCACTCTGCATCTCATATGCCGTATGAGCTTTCCTGAATTCAAGTTCTACAACACGTTGGCCCAGCTGGTGGTCGAGCTCGGCTCGTCTCAAGAGTCGAGCGACTTCCTGGTCGTTGCCCCGAGCGGACTGGAGCACAGAGTGAGAATTCAAGAGTGGAGTGGCTAGCGCTTCAGTCGTGTCACCGTTGAGTTCGTACTTTGCGATATGAACGCCTCCTTCTTCGCGTTGTTCCCCTTACCTTTACAAGATTCGTCCACCGTATTCCCACAGGCCCATCGTCTGGTCCTGAAGTTGATGTCCCCAGTGTTCAAGGCGATGCTGGAGTCTGACATGGAGGAGAGCAAGAGCGGTCGTCTGCAGCTCAAGGAGGGCAGCGACGTGGCAGTTGAAGCCCTGATACACTGCCTCTACACGTCGACCTTCACTGAGGCCGTCCTAGGGAGCCACCAAGACCTTGCCGAGCTGTTGCGACTGGCTCACAGGTTGGGCTCAAGAGTTGACGTGCTGCTAGCACAGAAGTTCACATGCGGACTTGTGTGGCCTTCCAGCTACCAAATGGAGAAACTGGTGGAGCGCTGCGAGCTGAAGCTGGTTGAGCGCGTGACCGTCGACTCGCTGGTGGCTTATCTGGAACTGCTCCAGGTTAGGATCTTCACAGTAGCAAATTTCCTTGAATGTACAAGAAATTACGTAAATTGATAGCCCTCAAGGATGGTTTAAACCAAACAATATACCGGTCAACTGACACCTTTAAAGGTCTACGACCTGCCCAAACTGAAGGCCGCCGTGCACAAGGAGATCGCCGAGAACCTGGAGCAGCTGCACCAGACTGGTCTGGACCAGGACATCGCCCATCGCTTCAGTAAAGACTTCTGTGAGGCCGTCTACCAAGACTCGCCCAGAGCCAAGAAGAGAAAGATCGACGAAAGCAAAGAGAAGAGTTGAACTTGTTGGCGTCAGTAGAGTCTCAGTAGTGCTTGGTTGAGGCGCGATCTTTCTTCTGAGTTTGCAGTCGGATACGGTGGAATTTCGAAACGCGAAACCTCGCAATACGCGATGCCTATGTTTGGTTGGATGTCTGCTTTGCGCTTCGTGATGTGACTTTGGAGCGATGTTGTAAGGCGTCGCTGCTAGTACGTATTTCACTCTACGTGAAACAAATGTGAAGTGCCTACAAACCAATAGTGCTGGCGTTACATTCGCAAGAGAAGGAGATCAAAATGAACGAACGCGCTGTTTCGAAACATGGCAAGAAGGACGCATTGGTATATGGCTCCGTGGTGCGCTGTGCATGTCAACAGATGATTTGCACCCTATGTTGCCAGGGTGGGTGGGTTGGCCACAGATAAATCGGTATTGCCACCGATGAAAAGCGCGCAGGTCACAGATGGACGTGCATCTTCACAGATGAATGTGTAAGTTCACAGATAAAGGTCCCAAACCGCACACACTGCGTACAATCACAGATAAATATGTAACATCACAGGTATATGTGTATCGTCACAGATAAATGTGTAACATCACAGATAAGTGTGCAAGTAGCGAGGCAATGGCCGTCCTACAAGTTTGGCATGTAGAAAATGCAGGGAAGGGGCACAGCCGGCCTAAGCAGGCGGCAAATTATTATGGGGGAGTGTTTACACCACTTACAGTTTGCACTAAAACTCTGTCGACGTCGCGCCTGGCGGGTCTCAGCTGAGGCTTAGCGCGACCACCAACTTCAGGGGGAGCGCGCCCTGAAGTCGGTCACCGGTCGCGTTAAGCCTAAGCTTCGACCCGCCAGACTGCGACGCCGACAGACTCTTGTGCACTGTGGGCGCAGGGCGAGCCTAAGCATAGCCTGAACCGGAAGGAATATTCTGCTTTGGACTATTTGAAGAAACTGTCAACATTATCCTATATACTAAGCGGCAAGAGTCTGTTTGTTTGTTTGTGGCTCTGTGGACGCCATAACTCTAGCCACAGTTGACGGATCGCGATGGTCTATGGCTTAAACTAACCGTCATAGCCTGAAGTTTTGCATGAAGGTTTGTGGACTTTGGTCGATGTCTAAATTCCAAAATATTACGAAAATATTGACTGCGCCTGCACATTCTGAGCACAGAAGGTACCATACGCTGTGACTGACATTTGATTTCGCGCCAAAAGCGCTTTACAGTATCTCCGATCACTAAAGAGTTGTCGTTGTGAGACTCCAAAGTGTATTTGCAGACACTGCATGCACTGGCAGGGACACAGCATCAAACCATTCTGGATCTACGTCAAATGCCTTTAAATCCACCTGAATTCTCCTACAGGCTAAATCCAAATGTCTATGGGCTAAAGCCAAGTGTCTATTGTGTATTTGCAGGCACGGGAGCTGGTGTGAGCCTAAATGTAGGCACTGGCAGGGGCACAGTGTCAGATGGCTTGAGATCTATCTGAAATGTTCTATGGCTAAACCCAATTGTCTACAGGCTAACCAAAGTGTCTATTGTGTATTCACAGGCACGGGAGCTGGTGCGATCCTAAATGTAGGCACTGGCAGTGGCACAGGGTCGAATGACTTTAGATCTATCTGAAATGTCCTACGGGCTAAACACAATTGTCTATGGGCTGAACCCAACACCATTGACCATAGAGAATCTCCTACGGGCTAAAGGCTCTATCCTATATACTAAGGCGCCTAGAGTCTGTCCGTCTGTTTGTTTGTTTGTGTGTTTGTCTGTCAGCGCCATAACTCTAGACACAGTTGTCGGTTCGCGATGATCTATAGCTTAAACTGACCGTCATAACACGTAGTTTTGCATCTTTGCTTTTAGAACTTTGACCGATGACTAAATTCCAAATTATTTCGAAAATATCGACTGCACCAGTACATTCTGACCACAGAAGGCACCACACGATGTAATTGGCGTTTGATTTCGCGACAAAAGTGCTTCACAGTGTCACCATTCATGACAGAGTTGTCGTTGTGGGACTCCAAAGTGTATTCGCAGGCACTGCATGCACTGGCAGGGGCACAGCATCAAACTGCTTTTGATCTATGTCAAATGTCTTTAGATCTATCTGAAATCTTCTACGGGCTAAACCCAAATGTCTACGGGCTAAACCCAACTATGTATTGTGTATTTACAGGGGCGGGAGCTGGTGCGAGCATAAATGCAGGCGCTGGCAGGGGCACAGTGTCATATGTCTTTAGATCTATCTGAAATCTCCTAAGGGCTAAACCCAAATGTCTATGGGCTAAACGCAAGCGTCTATTGTGTATTTACAGGCACGGGAGCTGGTGCGAGCATAAATGCAGGCACTGGCAGGGGCACAGTGTCAAATGTCTTTAGATATATCTGAAATCTCCTATGGGCTAAACCCAAATGTCTATGGGCTAAACCCAAGCATCTATTGTGTATTTACAGGCATGTGAGCTGTCGCGTGGCTAAATGTAGGCACTGCCAGGGGCACAATGTCAAATGTCTCTAGATCTATCTGAAGTGTTCTATGGGCAAAACCCAAGTGACTATGAGCTAAACCCAAGCATTTATTGTGTATTTACAGGCACGGGAGCTGGCGAGATCCTCAACATAGGCACTGACAATGGCACAGGGTCTAATGACCTGAGATCAAACTGTAATGTCCTGCAGTGACTGAATTCGATGATTGCGTAATCTCCTTCATGCTCTGCAGATTACCTATGCACTATGGGCCATAGAGATTCTCCTACGGGCTAAAGGCTCTAGTCCTATATACTAAGGCGCCTAACTGTGTCCGTGTGTTTGTTTGTTTGTTTGTTTGTTTGTTTGTTTGTCTGTGGACGCCATAACTCTAGCCACAGTTGACGGATCGCGATGATCTATGGCTTAAACTGACCGTCATACACTGTAGTTTTGCATGAAGGTTTGTTGACTTCGGTCGATCTCTAAATTCCAAAATATTTCGAAAATATCGACTGCGCCAGTACATTCTGAGCACAGAAGTCGCCAAACGCTGCGACCGATGTCTGATTTCGCGCCAAAAGGACTTCACACAGTCACCATTCACTACAGAGTTGTCGTTGTGAAACACCAAAAGTGTATTCGCAGGCACTGCATGCACTGGCAGGGGCACTGCATTAAACTGTCATGGATCTATGTCAAATGACTTGAGATCCATCTGAAATCTCATATGGGCTAACCCCAAAATGTCTACGGGCTAAACCCAAGCGTCTACTGTGTATTTACGGGCACGGGAGCTGGTGCGAGAGTAAATGTAGGCTCTGGCAGGGGCACAGTGTCAAATGGTTTGAGATCTGTCTGAAATGTCCTATTGGCTAAACCCAAATGTCTACGGGCTAAACCCAAGCAGATACTGTGTATTTACAGGCACGAGAGCTGGTGTGAGAGTAAATGTAGGCACTGGCAGGGGCACAGTGTCAAATGGCTTGAGATCTGTCTGAAATGTCCTATTGGCTAAACCCAAATGTCTACGGGCTAAACCCAAGCGGATACTGTGTATTTACAGGCACGGGAGCTGGTGCGAGACTAAATGTAGGCACTGACAGGGTCACAGTGTCAAATGACTTGAGATCTATCTGAAATGTACTACGGGTTGAACCCAATTGTCTACTGGCTAAACCCAAGTGTCAATTGTGTATTTACAGGCACAGAAACTGGTGTAATCCTTAATGTAGGCTGTGGCAGGGGCACATTGTCAAATGACTTGAGATCTAACTGTGATGTCCTGCGGTGCGCTGAATTCGATGATTGCATTATCTCCTTCATGTTCTGCAGACTACCAATGCATTATTGACCATAGAGATTCTCCTACGGGCTAAAGACTCTAGTCCTATATACTAAGCGCCATAGAGTCTGTTTGTTTGTGTGTTTGTTATCGCGAAAACTCGAGACACAGGGGATGGATCCTGGAGATCTATAGCTTAAACTGACCGTCATAGACTGGAAGGAATCCCCTCCTATTTTAAAACTTTCACAAATAACTAAATTCCACAAAAATCACGAAAATATCTACTGCACGGTACATTTTGAGCACTACAGAATGACTGCAGGTTGATTTCGTGCAAATTTCGCAATATTGCATTATCATTCACTACAGGGTTATCGCTGTGAGACTCTGAGGTGTATTCAGAGCCACGGGAGCAGGTGCGATGAGCCTTGGGTCAATACATGGGCTTACTAAGTATCCACACGGTCTATGTGCTTTAGAGTACAGAGATTCTCCTACGGGCTAAAGGCTCTAGTCCTATATACTATGGCGCCTAGACTCTGTCCGTGTGTTTGTTTGTTTGTTTGTCTGTCAGCGCTCTAGCGCTCGCTACAGTTGACGGATCGCGATGATCTATGGCTTAAACTGACCGTCAGAACACGTAGTTTTGCATCTTTGCATTTAGAACTTTGACCAAAGTCTAAATTCCATAAAATTTCAACAATTTCGACTGTGAGGTGCACAATTCTGCCAAACCATGCTGATTCAAATGGCGGCCACAGTGGCAATGACGCGCGAAGTGTACGCCAACACGCGAAACAACTTCAAATCATAGTGCGGGACATTTACAGTGTCACCACTCACTAAAGAGTTGTCGTTGTGAGACTCCAAAGTGTATTTGCAGGCACTCCATGCTCTGGCAGGGGCACAACATCAGACTATTCTGGATCTATTTCAAATGGCTTGAGATCTATTTGAAATGCCTAATTGGTTGACCCCAAATGTCTACGGGCTAAACCCAAGAGTCTACTGTGTATTTACAGGCACAGGAGCTGGTGTGAGCATAAATGTAGCCACTGGCAGGGGCTCAGTGTCAAATGTCTTGAGATCTGTCTGAAATGCCCTACTGGCTAAACACAAATATCTATGGGCTAACCACAAGAGTCTACTGTGTATTTGCAGGCACGTGAGCTGGCGCGATCCTAAACGTAGGCACTGACAGGGGCACAGGTTCGAATGGCTTGAGATCTATCTGAAATGTCCTATGGGATAAAGCCAATTGTCTACGGGCTAAACCCAAGCATCTATTGTGTATTTACAGGCACAGGAGATGGAGAGATCTTAATCATAGGCACTGACAATGGCACAGGGTCTAACAACTTGAGATCAAACTGTACTGTCCTGCAGTGCACTGAATTTGATGATTGAGTTATCTCCTTCATGCTCTGCAGATTAGCCATATGCTATTGACCATAGAGATTCTCCTACGGGCTAAAGGCTCTAGTCCTATATACTAAGCGGCAAAACTCTGTCCATCTGTTTGTTTGTTTGTGGCTCTGTGGACGCCATAACTTTAGCCACAGTTGACGGATCGCTATGATCTATGGCTTAAACTGACCGTCCTGGCCTGTAGTTGTGCATGAAGGTTTGTTGACTTTAGTCGATGTCTAAATTTCAAAATATTTCGAAAATATCGACTGCGACAGTACATTCTGAGCACAGAAGGCACCACACGTTGTGATTGACGTTTGATTTTGTGCCAAAAGCGCTTTACAGTGTCACCATTCATGACAGAGTTGTCATTGTGAGATGCCAAAGTGTATTCGCAGGCACTGGCAGGGGCGCAGCATCAAACTGCTTTGGATCAATGTCAAATGTCTTTAGATCCATCTGAAATCTCCTATGGGCTAAATTCAAATGTCTACGGGCTAAAGCCAAGTGTCTATTGTGTATTTGCAGGCACGGGAGCTGGTGCGAGCCTAAATGTAGGCACTGGCAGGGGCACAGTGTCAAATGGCTTGAGATCTATCTGAAATGTTCTATGGGCTAAAGCCAATAGTCTACAGGCCAAACCCAAGTGTCTATTGTGTATTTACAGGCACGGGAGCTGGTGCCAGCCTAAACGTTGGCACTGGCAGGGGCACAGTGTGAAATGGCTTGATATCTATCTGAAATGTTCTATGGGCTAAACCCAATAGTCTACAGGCTAAACCCATGTGTCTATTGTGTATCTACAGGCACGGGAGCTGGTGTGATCCTAAATGTAGGTACTGGCAGGGGCACAGGGTCAACTGATTTGAGATCTATCTGTAATGTCCTACAGGCTAAACTAAGTTGTCTATGGGCTGAACCCAACACCATTGACCATTGAGATTCTCCTACGGGCTAAAGGCTCTAGTCCTTATTACTAAGCGGCAAAGATCTGTCCGTTTGTTTGTTTGTTTGTTTGTTTGTCTGTGGATGCCATAACTCTAGCCACAGTTGACGGATCGCGATGATCTATGGCTTAAACTGACCGCCATAGCATGTAGTTGTGCATGAAGGTTTGTTGACTTAAGTCAATGTCTAAATTCTAAAATATTTCGAAAATATCGACTGCGCCAGTACATTCTGAGCACAGAAGGCACCACACGCTGTGATTGGCGTTTGATTTCACGCCAAAAGCACTTTACAGTGACACTGTTCATGACAGAGTTGTCGTCGTGGGACTCCAAAGTGTATTCGCAGGCACTGCGTGCACTGGCAGGGGTGCAGCATCAAACTGCTTTGGAGCAATGTCAAATGTCTTTAGATCTAACTGAAATCTCCTACGGGCTAAACCCAAATGTCTACGTGCTAAACCCTGTGTATTTACAGGCACAGGAGCTGGTGAGAGCCTAATTGTAGGCACTGGCAGGGGCACAGTGTCAAATGGCTTAAAATCTATCTGCAATGTCCTATTGGCTATACCCAAATGTCTACGGGCTAAACCCAAGTGCCTGTGTATTTGCAGGCATGGGAGCCAGTGCAATCCTAAACGCAGGCACTGGCAGGGGCACAGGGTCGAATGACTTGAGACATATCTGTAATGTTCTGCAGTGTGCTGAATTCAATGATTGCGTTATCTCCTTCATGCTCTGCAAATTACCCATGGGCTATTGACCATAGAGATTCTCCTACGGGCTAAAGGCTCTAGTCCTTACTACTAAGCGGCAAGAGTCTGTCCGTGTGTTTGTTTGTTTGTCTGTGGACGCCATAACTCTAGCCACAGTTGACGGATCGCGATGATCTATGGCTTAAACTGACCGTCCTGGCCTGCAGTTGTGCATGAAGGTTTGTTGACTTAAGTCGATGTCTAAATTCCAAAATATTTCGAAAATATCAACTGCGCCAGTACATTCTGAGCACAGAAGGCACCACACGCTGTGATTGGCGTTTGATTTCACGCCAAAAGCGCTTTACAGTGTCACTATTCATGACAGAGTTGTCGTTGTGGGACTCCAAAGTGTATTCGCAGGCACTGCGTGCACTGGCAGGGGCGCAGCATCAAACTGCTTTGGAGCAATGTCAAATGTCTTTAGATCTAACTGAAATCTCCTACGGGCTAAACCCAAATGTCTACGTGCTAAACCCAAGAGTCTACTATGTATCTACAGGCACAGGAGCTGGTGAGAGCCTAATTGTAGGCACTAATAGGGGCACAGTGTCAAATGGCTTGAAATCTATCTGTAATGTCCTATTGGCTACACCCAAATGTCTATGGGCTAAACCCAAGTGTCTACTGTGTATTTGCAGGCACGGGAGCTGGTGCGAGCCTAATTGTAGGCACTGGCAGGGGCACAGTGTCAAATGGCTTGGAATCTATCTGCAATGTCCTATTGGCTATACCCAAATGTCTACGAGCTAAACCCAAGTGTCTACTGCGTATTTGCAGGCATGGGAGCCAGTGCGATCCTAAACGCAGGCACTGGCAGGGGCACAGGGTCGAATGACTTGAGACATAACTGTAATGTTCTGCAGTGTGCTGAATTCAATGATTGCGCTATCTCCTTCATGCTCTGCAGATTACCCATGGGCTATTGACCATAGAGATTCTCCTACGGGCTAAAGGCTCTAGTCCTATATACTAAGCGGCAAGAGTCTGTTTGTTTGTTTGTGGCTCTGTGGACGCCATAACTCTAGCCACAGTTGACGGATCGCGATGATCTATGGCTTAAACTGACCGTCATAGCATGTAGTTGTGCATGAAGGTTTGTTGACTTAAGGCGATGTCTAAATTCCAAAATATTTCAAAAATATCGACTGTGCCAGTACATTCTGAGCACAGAAGGCACCACACGCTGTGACTGACATTTGATTTCGCACCAAAAGCACTTTACAGTGTCACCATTTACTAAAGGGTTGTCGTTCTAAGACTCAAAAGTGTATTCGCAGGCACTGCATGCACTGGCAGGGGCACAGCATCAAACTGCTTTGAATCTATGTCAAACATCTTTAGATCTATCTGAAATTTCCTATGGGCTAAACCCAAATGTCTACGGGCTAAACCCAAGTATCTATTGTGAATTTACAGGCACGGGAGCTGGTACGAGCATAAATGTAGGCACTGGCAGGGGCACAGTGCCAAATGGCTTGAGATCTGTCTGAAATGCCCTATTGGCTAAACTTAAATGTCTATGGGCTAAACCCAAGGGTCTACTGAATATTTACAGGCACATGAGCTGGCATGGCCCTAAACGTAGGCACTGGCAGGGGCACAGGGTCGAATGGCTTGAGATCTATCTGAAATGCCCTATGGGCTAAACCCAATTGTCTATGGGCTAAACCCAAGCATCCATTGTGTATTTACAGGCACAGGAGCTGGCAAGATCCTAAACATAGGCACTGACAATGACATAGGGTCCAACGGCTTGAGATCAAACTGTACTGTCCTGCAGTGCACCGAATTTGATGATTGCATGATCTCCTTCATGGTCTGCAGGTTACCCATACTCTATTGACCATAGAGATTCTCCTACGGGCTAAAGGCTCTAGTCCTTTATACTAAGCGGCAAACCTCTGTCCATCTGTTTGTTTGTTTGTTTGTCTGTCAGCGCGATAACTCTGGACAGCCTTGACGGATTGCGATGATCTATACATCAAAAGAACCGCTGTACTCTGTAGTTTTGCATCTCCTATCGTGGCCTATGTCCAATGACCAAATTCCATGAAAATCACAAAAATATTGGCTGCACAGTACATTGTGAGCACAGAAGGCACCACAGGCTGTGATTGGCTTTTGATATCGCGCCAAAAGTATTTTACGGTATCACCATTCATGACAGAGTTGTTGTGGTGAGACTCTAAAGTGTATTTGCAGGCACTGTATGCACTGGCAGGGGCACAGCGTCAAATTGCTTGGAACCTATGTCAAATGTCTTTAGATCTATCTGAAATCTCCTACGGGCTAAACCCAAATGTTTACGGCCTAAACCCAAGTGTCTATTGTGTATTTACATGTGCGGGAGCTGGTGCAAGTCTAAATGTAGGCACTGGCAGGGGCACTGTGTCAAATGGCTTGAGATCTATCTGAAATGTCCTATTGGCTAAACCCAAACTATCTACAGGCAAAACCCAAGTGCCTATTGTCTATTTACAGGCACAGGAGCTGGTGCAATCCTAAACGTAGGCACTGGCAGGGGCACAGGGTCAAATGACTTGAGAGCTATCTGAAATGTCCTGAGGGCTAAACCCAATTGTCTATGGGCTAAACCCAAGTGTCTATTGTGTATTTACAGGCATGGGAGTTGGTGTGCTCCTAAATGCAGGCCCTGGCAGGGGAGCAGAGTCAAATAACTTGAGATCAAACTGTAATGTCCTGCGGTGTGCTGAATTCGATGATTGTGTTATCTCCTTCATGCTCTACAGATTTATCATGGGCTATTGACCATAGAGATTCTCCTACGGGCTAAAGACTCTAGTCCTTTATACTAAGCGGCAAGAGTCTGTCCATCTGTTTGTTTGTCTGTCAGCGCTCTAGCGCTCGCTACAGTTGACGGATCGCAATGATCTATAGCTTAAACTGACCGTCAGAACACGTGGTTTTGCATCTTTGCTTTTAGAATTTTGACCGATGACTAAATTCCATAATATTTCGAAAATATTGACTGCGCCAGTACATTCTGAGCACAAAAGGCACAGAGGGCTGTGACTGACGTTTGATTTCGTGACAAAAGCGCTTTCACCATTCACTGCAGTGTCACCATTCACTGCAGAGTTGTCGTTGTGGGACTCCAAAGTGTATTCGCAGGCACTGGCAGGGGCACAGGTAAAACAACAACAAAAGATTGCAGACACTTTTTCTGAAGAGGTTCAAAAGAAGGTGGTCTCTTTTACAAGAGATAATAGAATCCTGTTACAACTCAGCTTCTTAAAAGAGGAGGAGCTTTGTTTCCAGCAGAAGAACATTTTACTCGTGATCATGCTTTTCTTTTTCATTATTCTCGATTCAATGGTTATAAGATTTTGCTTGACAATAAGTTTTTCTCCAGAGCAGGAGCTTTAACTGTTTAGTATTTTGCTATCTATTGTTTTTAGGTTATACCAACTTAAGGTCGTAATCCTTTATATTTTTTTCTGGGGAACTTATTTCTCCAGTTGTTTTTATTTTGCTGAAATCTATAAGTAATGATTATATTATATTTAATTTTCTAAGAAAATATTAATTAATTGAAAGTAGTGTTAAATTTTTAAGAAAATTTTTAGGTTCTGATTAAAATAGGTGGAGAAATTATGTTAGTTTACAGATAATCTTAACTAGTTTTAAAATTTATAGATTTATTTTAATTTTCCCAATTTAAGTGAGATTCTTAGTTTTGTATGTTTATTGTTTCATCAATTATACCAATTAAAGGTCGTAAACCTTAGCATTATTAGTTTTTGTTTCTGTTTAAAATTTTAGGCACCTAGCTATTAACTTCTTGTTTAAGTGCAGTTTAAGGAAAGTGTGGGTTTAAAATCCCGGTGATTACACCAAAAAAAGAATATAGTTTAAAAAGAACGTTGTTTTTACAGAACAAAAGTAATTTCTTTAGTTTTTTATTTTAAATTTTATTGTAGTTTTAGTTGTTTTGCTGAGAGTGGGTTTTATTACCTTATTAGAACGAAAGGTTTTGGGTCTTTCTCAGCTTCGATTGGGTGTTAATAAAACAGGTTTTTTTGGTGTGGTACAACCATTATTAGATGCAATAAAACTAATTAGAAAGGAAAGTTTCACGAGATTTTTAAGTAGATTTTTTTTTATGATTTTTTCTCCTTGTTTGTTGTTTTTATTATCTTTATTATTATGGTTTATTTTAAACGATTTTATTCCTTCTTGAACAGTTTCTATACTAAGAGTATTACTAATTCTTTCTTTAAACACTTTTCCTTTAGTTTTAGTTGGTTGAGCTAGAAGAAGAAAATATCCAATTTTAGGTACTCTTCGGATTATAGCTCAAACTATGTCTTTTGAGGTTTGCTTTTCTCTTTATTTATTTTTATTACAAAATACTTTTATTAGCTTAAATACAAAAACACAAATCATATTTTGACCTGTTTTATTTGTTTGATTTATTCTAATTTTAATTGAAATTCTCGATGTCCTTTTATTTAGAGAAAAAAAAAAAAAAATAATTAGTTAAAAAACAAAATTTTTTTTTTTTCTTTTATTTTTATCTGAATATTCTTCTTTGTTGGTATTATCTTTTTTAACTAGTTATTTATTTTTTAATGGAAGAGTGTTCTTTTTTTCTTTATTTTTTATGTTGTTTTTAGTTTTTCGATCAACTTTTGTACGAGTAAAATTAGATCAAATAATATCTTTT
>JASAMZ010002490.1:0-38066 GCA_030248115.1 Linhomoeus sp. GSCO2_2
ATAGTAGCAATCGTTTGTACATATACTTCAACATACATATCTACACAGTTTCTCCCCAAACTCACTCTGAGGCGTATTTCACTCCAAGTTTCTCCATCAACATTCATCAACATTCAACCAAGGTAACCGTCACGCCAGTTTGCCGACCTAGTTGAAATTTCCGAGTTTTCTCACTCACAGGACAAATCAAAATTGCCAAACTTCAAAATGAGTGTAGAATCCGCAGAGGCACATAGCTCGACCAACGCCAAGTTCACTGCGGGACGCCTTTACATATTCCGCTGATTGGCCCAATCAACTTTGAACATTGCGATGATTGGCCGAAATTTCGGCGCCAAAACTCCCGCTTGAATTGTGGTCGGCTCGGCTACCGTAACTTGTTTGCACATAAACCACCCACACAAACGGCACTCGCTAGGTAACTGAACATGCACGCTCACGCTACACTGCTAAACATCACAACAACTGGACAAAATGGTTGGTGCCGTCACTAATAATAGAATATCCGCTGCAGTGTGCAAAACGTCAACGACAACGATTTCAGTGGTGGATGGATCCACGATTTGGGAATTGGGGGGGGGGGGGGGGGGGGGGGCTTTTGACGCCACAGGAGGTACCTACATAACAGGGCGCTACAAAGTTGCGTCAAATTTTTTTTGCGCCGCGGACGAAATAATTTGCCAATGTTTACGTGTCAGGTTATAAATTGCTGCAGACACTAAAACTCGCAGCTTAGTTTCAGTTACCTATTTTGAACGAAAATTTTACCAAATTTCAGCAGATTTTCATAAAATTCTTGCCAAATTTCATGCACAAACGTGTGGCACAAACTGACACTCTTTGGCGATTGTTACAAGTCTCGTCCTCACGTCCAATTCTTGTGGTGATCCTAGTGTGTACTACGACAGTTAAGAACCGAAACTTGCACGTTCTCGCCGTGCCAACAGGGCACCGTAGCCTAGAGTGCGTCTTTCGCAAATCGAGTACAGTTCGCTTTTATCTTTAGTACAAAAGAAAGAAAGAAGTTCCAGCATGATTGTGGCACTGTTCGTCGCCGTCGTCGGCGTCGCCAGCGTCGGCGCAGTCGGTGCGCCTTCCGTCGTCGTCGAAGCGCCGTTGGCCACCGTCGTCGAAGCGGAAGCGCCGCTGGCCGCCGTCGTCCAAGAGGAAGCGCCGCCGGCCGCCGTCGTCCAAGAGGAAGCGCCGCCGGCCGCCGTCGTCGTCGAAGCGCCGTTGGCCACCGTCGTCGAAGCGGAAGCGCCGCCGGCCGCCGTCGTCCAAGAGGAAGCGCCGCCGGCCGCCGTCGTCCAAGAGGAAGCGCCGCCGGCCGCCGTCGTCGTCGAAGCGCCGTTGGCCACCGTCGTCCAAGAGGAAGCGCCGCCGGCCGCTGTCGTCGTCGAAGCGCCGTTGGCCACCGTCGTCCAAGAGGAAGCGCCGCCGGCCGCCGTCATCGTCGAAGCGCCGTTGGCCACCGTCGTCGAAGCGGAAGCGCCGCTGGCCGCCGTCGTCGTCGAAGCGGAAGCGCCGCCGCTGCCGCAGCAGCACCGTCGTCTGGGCATCGTCAGGCCCGGCGCTGCGCCGCGCGCTTCCCGTCTGCCCCCGCCGTTCCACAATTGTCGGCAGCAGAGCTGCAGCTACTGCGGCTACTGAGACCTCTGATACCTTCTTTCTGATACCTGTGATAGGACCACGTGACGAATATGTGATACATGGTAGTCCGTCCGCTATTCCCTGTGAGCGAGAATATTTGCACGAGACAAGATCTTTTGAGTCTTGAATCGAGCATAAAATTGGATAATTCGGCGATCAAAGACCCAAAATTCCAACTGAGCCCTGAAAGTTGTTCAAGTGTTCTTTGCTGGACAAGATCTACACGTGGAATTATTTGGAAAGCAGCTCTCGCATTAGACTAGCAAACGCGTTCAAGCGCTACAGAAGCCGAAGAGCGAAAACGTAATTTTCGACGCGATTTTCAGCACAAGACGAAGAAACTTGAAGGGCTTCGCCTTTGATTGTAACGACGCTTTGTACTTTAGCCGCGTTCGCACTTTTGGTTCTGCAACCTACAGACGTTCTACAATCTACACAATCAGGCATATGGTTTAGCCGAAGGCTGTGGCTTCGTGAAGAGCAATGTACATATGGTGAATACCACACGCGGTTGTTTCGGCTGTTCGATTTCTAGAGCTTGAGTTCAATCTAAGGGTGTACCACAAAACCTCCAATAAGCGGATACCCTACAGGGTGTTTGAAACAATAAGTGTCGAGTGTTTACTTGAATAGAGTGTCGCAGGCAATTCCAGGTCTTCTGACCTTAGTTATCCATTATTTAACAAAACTATTTAATAATTTATGGCTCAGAAAGCCACGCTGTCTATAGTTTAGTTGGGAATCAATTTAGAAATTGATAATTAGATTAAATTCTGTCCTTGGGCGTTTAGCGCAGTCCGGTTGCTTAGCTCGCTGGCCTGCACTGATTAGTGCCGTATAATTATTAATTACTGCGCGTTTGACAAAACACTCGCAATGTGCTCGGGGCGCGTTGCTTGTTTGCGCGTCATAATGACGCACAGGATTTGTGAAAGCTCCCACATAATCCCCGTGGCAGAGTTAGCTCAGTGGCAGCAGCAAAACTTTCGCAAAGCGTTTGACATTCTTCGCATAGCCAACGTTGGCAATGTTGGAAAGAGCGTTTGCTTTTGTCGAGACAGTTCAGTGTCTGCTTGAATTTAGAAGAGTTTGATAGGAAGAGTGCAAGTATGGTGTCAAAGTTCGACGTCATCGTCGTCGCCGCCGCCTTCGTCCTCCTGTTTGCCGCTGGCCAGCAGTCGGTCTGCTTCTGGTTGGACGGCGAGTTCGTCGCCGCCGTCGGCGTCGTCCTCATCGCCGGCCTGCTGACGATGCTTCTGGCGCTGGGACACATCGACCGCCCTCCGCGAGGCCTGCCGACGCCGGCGTGGGTGCCATTCGACAGACGCGATGATGATGAACAGTGTTCCGCAACGATCGACCCGCCCACCCCTCCTCTCAGGGTCGCACCGGCTGCGCTGCCGGCGCCTGCGCCGATCCCCGTCGTCGCCCAGGCGCCGCCCATGCCGCCGCCGCAGCCGGTCGTCGCCCAGGCGCCGCCGCCGCCGCAGCCGGTCGTCGCACAGGCGCCGCCGCCGCCGCAGCCGGTCGTCGCTCAGGCGCCGCCGCCGCCGCAGCCGGTCGTCGCTCAGGCGCCGCCGCCGCCGCAGCCGGTCGTCGCTCAGGCGCCGCCGCCGCCGCAGCCGGTCGTCGCTCAGGCGCCGCCGCCGCCGCAGCCGGTCGTCGCTCAGGCGCCGCCGCCGCCGCAGCCGGTCGTCGCTCAGGCGCCGCCGCCGCAGCCGGTCGGCGTCGCTCCCGTGGCGCCGCTGCAGTGTCGTGGGCAACCGGTCGCCGCCATCTGCCGCCAGCCGAGGCGGCAGTGCAACGGCACCTGCCGCCAGTCGAAGTGCTCTTTCTGCGGATATGGCTAGATTTGGTGATATTTGCTGATCAGGGATGGTGATGTTTAGTGACCAGCGTGGTGTCTGCTTCTGCTGTGAGTTAGTCCTGTTAGCCAGCCGTCTTCTGAGAGTGAGGAGAGAAAGGAGTTGCAGTTTTGAGCCCAGACTCGAGTATGGTAGTGTGTCTGCACTTGTAGGTCGGACAATCAGAATGCAGCTAACGCGCAAGCGACACCAAAACCCAGGCAACTAGACTGGGCCAAACGCATTCGTGGAGCTAGAGCAACGCGAACAATGCAATTTCCCAACCCAGAGCCCAGACTACACAAGTTACTTAACCAGTTGCGTTTGTATTTGACTGACAAAACAGTTGCGACCCTTAATGCGTACTCGATAAAACAGGCCCGCATTTGGATTTACCTCCGCTGCAAAGTCTATCGCGAGCGTTTGAAAATTTGTGATTGTGAGGTGATACGACGCTGACGTGTCACTGCTTGTCTATAACGGTAGTGTGGTTTCATCTGAAGGAGTGAAACTCTTGCCAACGAATTAGGCGCATACATACTGTGGTAACTACAGTAGTCCCCAGCTATCACGTTCTTCACAATTGTACAGCTACTCCCAGCAATTCTTGTAGGCTTCGAACTGTGCACACGAACCAGCACTGTCGTCCCTGCGTTTCTTCTACTACTACACAATGCCATTTTCACGATTTTCAGGGTTTTCACAATATGTTTCTTTCTGTAGAAATCAGTTTTCCCGTAGTTTGCGCTTGAGCGCCGCGAGTTCCGCCAGCGCCTTGTCTCGATAGGCCCTTCGCTCCACCAACTTGTCCAAAGGTACCTACCGTAAAGATACTCACTGAGGTGGTGCCCTGGGCCTGGGCCGGAGGCGTGCCGAAACTGGTCCGTTACGCGGAAAAGGCTACTGTAGGCGAGAAAATCGAACATTTGAATTTCGGTCTAGACAGTGGAGCCTGCTTTGGCGGCCGCGCGTGAAAACAATGTGACAACGTGATAGGGCAGCAAGTGTGCAACTTCCCACACACCCGGCCATGGCGGGCGAGGGTATACTGTAAGTGAGAATATTCAAATTTTTCACTTGGCCATAGACCGTGGAGCCTGCTTGGTAGGGTATGCAAGGAAGCTGATATGTCAGGCGGGTACGGTAATGGAGCGGTGCCGCACGTGTTCGGTATAGATGTTACACCCACTTTCCGCAATCCTCCCAGAATGCGCAATATTGCGTCTTCTGGGTGGTGACCACCTAGAACGCGCAATGCGCATTGTGAAAGCTTCCATAAGCGTTGTGTATAGCAGGGAAGGGGCACAGCAGACCTGAGCAGGAGGTGAAGTCTACGGGGGAGTGCTCAAATCACTTATGTACAGTTTGCACTAAAACTCTGTCGTCGTCGCGCCTGGCGGGTCTCAGCTGATGCTTAGCGCGACCACCAACTTCAGGCCCTGAAGTCGGTCACCGGTCGCGTTAAACCTAAGCTGCGACCCGCCAGACTGCGACGCCGACTGACTCTTGTGAACTGTGGGCGCACGGCGAGCCTAAGCATAGTCTGAACTGGAAGAAATACACCTGTGTTAAATACTGATATGCAGAAGCGAGAAACCACCCCCTATTGCGTAGTCTGGGTAGTTACCACCCAGAAGGCGCCATATTGCGCAGTTTGGGTAGCCACCACCCAGAAGGCGCCATATGGCGTATTTTGGGTGTGGCATAGACACGTAGAAGTCTACGGTAATGGGAAAATTCAAATATAGAACTACGCCATGTATCAACCGAAAGCAGGGTGACCAATAGAAACTCAATTTAGTTTCAGTTGCAGTTTCAGTTAAAATTAAGATGCTGGCTGAGTTTCAGTTTCAGTTTCAATTTCAGTTATGCCACTTCTTGAGTTTCAGTTTCAGTAACTGAAACTGAGTTTCAGTTATTACAGACCCAAAACGTCACACCAAAATGTGTATAACCGTGTAGCAGTGCATCATTTTGTAGACGAAATGTAGTTTTGGAATTGTAATTGGCGTCTTTCTTCAAAATCAGAGCACAACTACTAATTTGGTAGTAGATTTGCCATAAAATTTGCAAAAATACCACACAATTTTCTAAAATTTGAACAATAAATAACTGAAACTAAATTGTGAGTTTCAGTTTCAGTTTAAGTTTCAGTTACACCTTCCTTGTCAGTTTCGATTCAGTTTCACTTTCAGTTAACTGATTGGTACTGAAACTGAAACTGAAACTAGTTTAAGTTTCTACTAGCCGTTCCTTCCCGTTGCAGAAGAATTCCTGAGATCTGAATACCATGGAATGTAGTCGTCAATGGCCGTAATGTCCTGTTGCATGATCTGTCCTGTTCAAGGTCTGTCCGTTGCAAGGTCTGTCCCGTTGTGAGCCAACGGCGCTGGTCGCCTCGCACGCGCGCCGCAACGTCCGCCCTGTTCATTGTCAAGGTCTGACCTGTTGCAAGATTTGCCCTGTTGAAGGGTCTGTCCTATTGCAGGGTTTGTCCTGTTGCAAGGCCTGTCCTATTGCCAGGCCTGTCCTGTTGCCAGGTCTCTCCTGTTACAAGGTCTGTCCTGTTGAAAGATCTGTCCTGTTGAAAAATCTGTCCTGTTGCGACCCAACGGTGCTGTTCGCCTCGCGCGACCATCCTGTTGCCACGTCTGTCCTGTTGCAAGATCTGTCCTGTTGCAGGGTCTGTCCTGTTGCAGGATCTGTCCTGTTGCAAGGTCTGTCCTGTTGCAAGATCTGTCCTGCTGCAAGATTAGTCCTGTTGCAAGATTTGTACTGTTGCAAGACTTGTACTGTTGCAAAATCTGTCCTGTTGCAAGGTCTGTCCTGTTGCAAAATCTGTCCTGTTGCAAAATCTGTCCTGTTGCAAGATTTGTCCTGTTGGAAGATTTGACCTGTTGCAAAATCTGTCCTGTTGCAAGGTCTGTCCTGTTGCACGATCTGTCCTGTTGCAAGATGTGTCCTGTTGCAAGATCTGTCCTGTTGCAAGGTCTGTCCTGTTGCAATTTCTGTGCCGTTGCAAGATCTGTCCTGTTGCAAGATCTGTCCTGTTGCACGATCTGTCCTGTTGCAAGATGTGTCCTGTTGCACGATCTGTCCTGTTGCAAGATGTGTCCTGTTGCAAGATTTGTCCTGTTGCAAGATTTGCCCTGTTGTAAGATCTGTCCTGTTGCAAGATCTGTCCTGTTGCAAGGTCTGTCCTGTTGCAATTTCTGTCCCGTTGCAAGATCTGTCCTGTTGCAAGGTCTGGCCTGTTGCAAGATCTGTCCTGTTGCAAGATCTGTCCTGTTGCACGATCTGTCCTGTTGCAAAATCTGTCCTGTTGCAAGGTCTGTCCTGTTGCAAAATCTGTCCTGTTGCAAAATCTGTCCTGTTGCAAGATTTGTCCTGTTGCAAGATTTGTCCTGTTGCAAAATCTGTCCTGTTGCAAGATTTGTCCTGTTGCAAGATCTGTCCTGCTGCAAGATTAGTCCTGTTGCAAGATTTGTACTGTTGCAAGACTTGTACTGTTGCAAGATCTGTCCTGTTGCAAAATCTGTCCTGTTGCAAGGTCTGTGCTATTGCAAGATGTGTCCTGTAGCAAAATCTGTCCTGTTGCAGAAGGTCTGTCCTGTTGCGAGCCAATGGCGCTGGTCGCCTCGCGCGAGCATCCTGTTGCAACGTCTGTACTGTTGCAACATTTGTCCTGTTGCAGAAAGTCTGTCCTGTTGCAAGCCAACAGCGTTGACTGCCTCGCGAACGCGCCGTACAAAGCGCAGCGCAAAAAAATGATAGAAAGCGGACAGATTTTCCGGTTGCAAGATCTGTCCTGCTGCAAGATTTGTCCTGTTGCAAAATCTGTCCTGTTGCAAAGGTTTGTCCTGTTGTGATTGCAGCGTCCTGTTGCAGAAAGTCTGTCCTGTTGCAAGCTATGTAATGGCGCTGACTGCTTCGCGAACGCACCGTACAAAGCGGAGCGCAAAACAAATGCTAGAGAGCGGGCCGATTGTCCTGTTGCAAGATCTGTCCTGTTGCAAGCGAAATAGTCGCTGAAGCGGCTTGAATTGCCTGCGCGAGCATTATCGTACTGTTCGGCTCTGTTGAATTGCACATTGCAAGGTTCTCTGCTGTACCGCGCACTGCCGCACTGTTCGCTTTTGCAAGGCTCTGCTACCGTGCATTGCCGTACTGTTCAGGCAAAGCCTGCGTTTAAGGCAGGCAGCAACAGGCGACGCTGGCCGTGCAGCGATTGATTCTCTGCGGCCGATCGATCGAAGCGAGCGAGCTTCTCTGCGGGACGCCGCTGGCGTCCTGCTGGCTTCCTAGCGCGCGCGTGCTGAAGCTTGGCGTGGCGAAGTGCTAGCGAGGCAAGCGCGTGCTGAAGCGTCGCGTGGCGAAGTGCTAGGAAGGCGAGCGTTTCGGACGGACACTACACCTAGCTAGCTTAGTAATGTAGACTAGTGCCTTTAGCCCGTAGGTGATTGTCCATAGTCAAAAGTGGACTGTCATTAGCCAATCTTCGATTGTTAAAAATGCAGTGACCCATGGTGTGCCACCACTGGTTGCGAGATGCAGAGACCCACAACGCATCACCACTGATCGCAAGATGCAGAGACCCACAACGCACCACCACTGATCGCAAGATGCAGAGACCCATGATGCACCACCACTGGTCGCAAGATGCAGAGACCCATGACACGCCACCACTGGTCGTAAGGTGCAGTGACCCATGACGCACCACCACTGGTCGCAAGATGCAGAGACGCATGACGCACCACCACTGGTCGCAATATGCAGAGACCCATGACACACCACCACAGGTCGCAAGACGTCGAGACCCATGGCATGTCACCACTGGTCACAAGACGCAGACCCACTGGTCGTAAGATGCATTGACCCATGGTGCACCACCATAGATATTTGCAATAGCCCATAGACAATTTGAGACTGTGCCCCTGCCAGTGCCTGTGTTTACTTACCCTACTGATGTGCCTGTGAGTATACATCAAAGGTGTTTGAATATAGCCATAGAAGTTGGGCATTAGCCATGACGATGTTACATCGTGCCCCTGCCAGTGCCTACAATTAGCACTGTGCCACTTCACGTGCCTGTAAATACACGTCAGGGTCTCACAGCGACAACTCTGTAGTGAATCATGACATGACAGTGCAAAAGTTCCTCGAAAATGACCCTCAGGCAGTCTTTAGTGCTCAGAATGTACTGTGCAGCCGATATTTTCGTGATTTTCATGGAATTTAGACATCGGCCAAAGTCCACAATAGGACGTTTTGATCCTCGCTTGATGGCGGTTCTTTTGACGTATAGATCATCGCGATCCGTCAATGCTGTCGAGAGTTATCGTGTTAACAGACAGACAGACAGACAGACACACAGACATACTCTATGCCGCTTAGTATATAGGATTGGCCACCCTGACCGAAAGGTGCAGCTGGAGCAATGGTTAGACGCCGGGCGAGCGGGCGAGCGAAGCGGGCCCACGCAAGGCTTTTCTCCGCGCGCGCCTCCACCTCTTTCCACAATACATTTCCATCGATTCGAAAGTTTGAATGCGCGATCAGGTCAAAATTTGGTACAATCACGGTAAATCTTCCATTCCCTCGGGAGCGTAGATTAAACTATCGGTAAGCTCCGGTATAAAAGAGTTCAGTTTGTATTCTGAGTGACATTGCATAAGAGCTGCCATTTTTTGGCGATAGTGTGAGAGCTACCCACTCGTATGCTCTCGCGTGCTCCCACTTCGCATGTGGTAGTGCGCAGCGATATTGGTTTCGCTCGTGATTTGGATTTTGGAGCAAGATCCCCGCCGACTACTTGCAGTCAGCCTAACCCAATACTGCTACATCTACCTAACGCCGTATCGCTGAAGATCTGGTCATAGCGGACCACCTCCCTCTCAACGTCACCCGCTTTGCCTCCTTTTTGACGGGGTTCGGGGTTTGTACGTAATTTTTTTAATCGGTGTTGGGAATATTTGCCGGCTTGCAATTTTTTCCCGCCCCCCCCCCCCCCCCCCCCCCCCCCCCCCCCCCCCCACAGCTCTTAGGTAGGTATCGTAATAGAGCATAGAGCATAAGTAACGTAAGTACGGTTGCAAGTGAGGCTGTTACTTTTGATTTTCGCGGGTTTGACAACATTCATGATGGTGACTTCTGCAGTGTCCTCAGAAGAGACCAATGAGTGTCAAGCGAGCACAGCGCGCGGCGAGTGCATGTATATGACGCTTTTGTCCGTTTGTTTGTGTGTCTATGGGTCCGCTCCGGTTAACTTAATATGTCGTTTGGTGCAATCCAAATCCAATGGAGTCGAATGCGGTGAGTAACGTGTCATGTTTCTGTTACTAAATTTGGAATAACGAGACGAGATGTTTACAATTAAAATAAGAAAATGTCAAAATGACACTTTCGTTGACATTTAGAATCCACAACATTTTCATTATGTACAGGATGCGTCAGGGAATACCCCCATTTGAGGGCTATGTATTATCTCGGGAAGTGGGACTTGATCAATCGATTAGCACAATTTTTGGAACCATCTGTAGTAGACACTAGACACCTTTCTTGAGTTGGAGTTGTGCGAAGTTTTGTGAAATTTTGTTATCGAAACTAGGAGTTAACATGGTGCGATGAAATGCAGGATATTCTACTGTTACGCCTTCTGTACAGAAAACGGCCCAGCAAATTCACGCTAAACTTTGCACAATTGCAATGCGCGGTGAAGAAATCGCTTTTCCCTCCTAAAACGAATTCCTTAACAAGTCTTGAAGATCTCTCTTTGGATGTCTTTCCTTCCAGCTCCGTACATGCTTAGGCTCGCCTTGGGACCTGAGTTCACGAGAGTCTAAGTCGGCGTCGCCGTCTGGCGAGTCCAAGCTTGGGCTGAGCGCGACCGGTGACCGACTTGCGCACCCTAAATTAGGTTGTCGCGCTAGGTAAGCCTCAGTTGCGACCCGCCAGGCACAAAGCCGACTGAGTTTTAGCGCAAACTGTAGGTGTGGTGAAACTACCACCCACTCATATGCAAGGATGCATATAAAAACTCCGAGTTACGAAACTAAAAACTAAACTAAACTAATTTTGGAGTTTTTTACCAACTAGCTGTTAAAAAACTCACAAAAATTAACTAATTTTGGGTTAGTTTTTCAACTGCAGTTAGAAAAGTAACTAGAGCCAGCCAGTTTTTTAACAGTTTTTTAATTATATCGCACTAGAAATGTGCTTTTGACTGATTATGACCATCAGAACTGTCAGTTCTTCTCCAAAACTTGTCTGAAACTTGTCTCACTATCACCAAGCCACCTCCGACATAGGCCAAATCGGCCACGTAAATGGTTTTTCAGGAATGACAAGGCTCAATTTGCGGGCTTTGTGACTGAAGCACTGCAGTTCAAAAACTAATTTTGACTGATCAGTTAAAAAACTAGTTTTTGATTAAAAAATTAACTCAGGTCTAGTTTTTTAACCAGGTAAAAAACAAAAAGTATCTCAGCTCCAGTTTTTTAACTAGGTAAAAAACAAAAATTAACTCAGGATTAGTTTTTATATGCATCGCTAATATGTACACTATGTGAATGTACCTACTCCTGCTCAGGCCGGTCGTGCCCCCTCCAAGCTACGTACTTACAATTCACACACCTCTCTTCCGCACACAGTATGTTGGTATGCGGTGGACTCGCTAAATTAATACTTAGGGTAGACTTGAAATGCGGTATCCTGCTCGCGTACATATGTAGGTACTGTACCTAATAGCAATCACACCAAGAACACTGTCCCTCGCGTCCATCTCCGCTTGAACGAGCCCTTCTGCCGTCCTTGTTATGTAGCTGTCGAATATGTGAAATACCGCCTAAAACACCACCGTTTCAGATGTCGCAGCGGCAGCGGCAGATGGAAGAGGGAGCGGTACAGCTGCTGGAGGAGGGGCAAGCTGCCAACTCCGACAACAACGACAATCCTGCTTCATCTGCTGATCCAGAGTCGATAACGAACACGGAAGGGAAGTCCAACTTACTCTAGAGACTGTAATTCGCGACATGCAAATCTTTGAGTCTCAACCATAGAAATGGAACGAACGAACGGCCGGGCGGACGGACGGACGAACGAACAAGCGAACGAACGAAATGAACGAATGGCCGAAATGAAACCTTCAGGCGAAAACTTTTGCTAATTTTGATAGATATTATTTTCTGATTTTTTCGCCCGGCTGAGGCCGGGCGACACCATACGAGAGCTCGGCGTGCGTGCGTGCGTGCGTCCGTGCGTCCGTGCGTCACGCTCTCAGATCTCGGCGTTGGACAGTCGTAGAGCAGAGATCTTGGGCTCTACGGATAGGTCTCGACTCACTGATCATTCAGCTAAGAGGTTTCGAAATTCAAAAGTTTGAATTTCGCGCGCTACAGTAAGCCGAAGGTCAAAACGCAAAACGGCTCTAGCTCGCTCGTCTTACGTCGTAGAGCGGCAATCGACACGTCAGGTGAAAGCTCTCGACGTGTTCTTTCATGCGACTGCAAAAGTTCTTTCAATTACGCAAACACGCACCGCGGAAAAAGCCATTCTCGACATTTTGACGCTAAAATCGTTCTAACTCGCTCAACTTGCGTCGTAGAGAGACAATCTCGAGGTCAGTGGATAGCTCTCGACTCGCTGATCATTTGTTCTCCCATTGGTCAAAACTCAAAAATTTGAATTTCGCGAGTTACAGTAACCCGAAAGTTAAAAACGCAAAACGGCTCTAACTCGTCTGTCTTGCTTCGTAGAGAGGTGATCTTGATCACCTTGAATAGCTCTCGACTCATTAATCATTTGTTCTCCCATTGGTCGCAACTCAAAGTTTGAATTTCGCGAGTTACAGTAACCCAAAGGTCCGAAAACGCAAAACGGCTCTAACTCGCTCGTCTTACGTCGTAGAGCGGCGATTGGCACGTCAGGTGAAAGCTCTCGACGTGTTCTTTCATGCGGCAGCACAATTTTTAACATTACGCAAACACGCACCACGGGAAACGCCATTCTCGAGATTCGAACACTAAAATCGCTCTAACTCGCTCAATTTGCGTCGTAGAGAGACGATCTCGAGCTCAGTGGATAGCTCACGACTCACGGATTATTTACAAAACTTGAAATTTGAATTTCGTGAGTTACAGTAACCCGAAGGTGCAAATGCACAATACGGTTCTAACTTGCTCGTGTTACGTCGTAGAGCGGCAATCGACACGTCAATTTTAAGCTCTCGGCGTGCTCTTTCATATGTCAGCAAACATTTAGTATTTGACTAAAACACGCATCACAGAAACAATAATTTTGAGTTTTGCTCTGGAACTTTCTGAATTGCTCATGTTGCGACTAGAGCGACACTCGGCACGTCATTCCAAGGCTCGCTACGTACTACACGCGCCAAGTAAAATAAACTTCGTTTTGCTCCATGGACAGAAGTACGACACGGCTTGATTGCTCATAGTGCCTTCTTTTGTGCTCTGTCATATGTTTGTCAAAACTTTGACAAGTTTTTGTCACTTTTTTAAAAGCCTTGCTCGAAAGAGGTATTTCTCGCTCTAAAAGCCAAATCCCGGGCGATATCAATATTGCTAAGCAATACCCTCTTGCGAAGGGGGAGCTCGTGAAGCGGAGCAATACGGGCGATGAGCTCTCGCACTCTCTGCAGAAAGAACGCAACTCTATGCAATGTCAGTCAGAATACAAACTCAACTTTTTAATACCGGAGCTTGTTTCGCCCGGTGTTGTAGGTTGTATTGACGCCTGGGTGCGTTGACGCCGCGTCAACACACCTCGGGATAAATTGACGCGCGTCAATCTACCCGACCTTATTCCGAGTTGCGTTGACGCCTGCCCTTATTCAACTAGGCGCGTGTTAACTTCTGCCTTTGCCTCGTTAGCGCAGTAGATAGCTCCAGCTGGTTAAGCCTGGTTCCACTGATCGCGAAATAAGCCCGAAGTAAGAAACAATACCGCGAAGTAATAAGAAGTAGGGGCTCTTCACTCCTTACTTCGCAGTATTATTTCTTCGGATTTACTTCGCGCTCAGTGTGAACCAGGCCTTAGTGGTCCCAGTGGCCATGTCAGCTTCTACCTTGGCTCAGACCTACAAGCACCGTAGGTGCTGGAGGCGTCATTCCATGAACGCTGGCACGAACCGAATTCTGAAGTGTCACAATGGGCTTCCTCTTTAGTTCAGACAGAGTACTACGTCGAAGGAGATGCACGGTGACCAATAGAAACTAATTTTAGTTTCAGTTTCAGTTTCAGTTAAAATTATGGTGCTGGCTGAGTTTCAGTTTCAGTTTCACTTTCAGCTATGGAATCCGCGCGAGTTTCGATTCAGTAACTGAAACTGAGTTTCAGTTATTGAAGGCTCAAAAAGTCACAACGAATTGCTCACAATCATTGTTTTGGGATAGCATTTAGTGGACAAAGAAGCGATTTCTAAAGTTTGGGACGGCATCCGTGCATATTTGGACCTAAATTCGAACAAAACGTCTACATGTGTAGCAAATTCGGACAGAATTTTATGAAAATCTGCTGAAATTAGGTAAAATTTGACATTCAAATAACTGAAACTAAACTGTGAGTTTCAGTTTCAGTTTCAGTTTCAGTTATGGAATCCCCGCGAGTTTCGATTCAGTTTCAGTTTCAGTTAACTGATTGTAACTGAAACTGAAACTGAAACTAGTTTAAGTTTCTATTGGCCACCCTGAGGAGATGACGCTGGTAAGTAATCGGATCGGCAAAAGTGAGACTGTGCGCGGGTCCTCCTGGGATTTAGGTAGTCACTAGAGGTCTGCAATATACTAGAGGCTAGCTAGAGATAGACACGCGCTAGAGGTCCGAAGCCGGTGTCTTCACTCGTTTTCACTTTGTACTGAAGGCATGAGTAGAGCGGTGCAGCGATAAATGGTGTCATTGTCTGAAATCGGTTTTGGAATTGTCTCATCTCTCCCCACGCTTATAGGCACAACGAAGCTCTGTAGTCAATCAAGATTGCGCGGCGTCAGCGCACCCGACCTTATTTCGCGTCCCTCCGCGGAAAGGCACTCTGAGTCCAATTGAATAAGGCGGCCGGCGTCAACGCACCCCGCGATAAGCTCCGATACGTTGACGTGCGTCAATTTACCAGGCGGGAAAAGTTGACGCGGCGTCAATTTATCCCGGAGTCAATACAACCTACAGCACCGGCCTCAGCCGGGCGACACCCTAGGAGAGCTCGGCGTGCGTGCGTGCGTCCGTGCGTCACGCTGTCAGATCTCGGCGTTGGAAAGTCGCAGAGCGGAGATCTTGGGCTCTACGGATAGGTCTCGACTCACTGATCATTCAGCTAAGAGGTTTCGAAATTCAAAAGTTTGAATTGCGCGCGCTACAGTAGCCCGAAGGTCAAAACGCAAAACGGCTCTAGCTCGCTCGTCTTACGTCGTAGAGCGGCAATCGACACGTCAGGTGAAAGCTCTCGACGTGCTCTTCCATGTGGCACCAAAACTTTTTTCAATTACGCAAACACGCACAAGAGAAAACGCCATTTTCGATATTTTTGCACTGAAACCGCTGTAAATCGCTCACCTTGCGTCGTAGAGAGACGAAACGAGCTCATCGGGTAGTTCTCGACTCACTGATCATTTGTTCTCCCATTGGTCGAAACTCAAAAATTTGAATTTCGCGAGTTACAGTAACCCAAAGGTGCAAAACAGACAACAGGTCTAACTCGCTCGTCTTACGTCGTAGAGCGGCAATCGACACGTCAGGTGAAAGCTCTCGACGTGCTCTTCCATGTGGCAGCAAAACCTTTTTCAATTACGCAAACACGCACAAGAGAAGGCGCCATTCTCGTGATTTTGGCACTAAAATCGTTCTAACTCGTTCACCGTGCGTCATAGAGATACGATCTCAAGGCCGTCGGAGAGGCCTCGACACCCTTATTTCGCCGCGCCCCAGCGCGGCGAGTATATATACGGACGCTATTGTCTGTTCGTTCCTCTGTGTGTGTGTGTGTGTGTCTGTCAGTACGGAACAACTAGACATGACGGTTAGTGCCACCCAATGGAGTCGAATGCGCTGAGTAACGTGCCGTTGTCCGTTTCTGTTGCTAATTTCGCTATTTCGAGATATTTACAATTAAAATATGAAAATGTCAAAAATGACACTTTTATTTACAGGTCGTATCGAGAAAGTTTTTGCTGAAATAGAAAGGGCATAAGACGCGATGAATTTGTGACATAGTTTCGGATTTTGGAATTCACGAAATTAGGGATATTTTCAAGGTTTTTGTCAAAATTCCCAAATTTCGACACATTCAAACAGCTTAAATTTCAAAACTTCTTTGAACGGATGTATCGAGCATAGTCTGCCAAGCATTTAGCAAATAGTTTCAGCGAATATAATTAACGAAATTTAGGATATTTTCAAGGTTTTTGTCAAAATTCCCAAATTACGACAATTTCAAACAGCTTAAATTTTACAATGTCTTTGCGTTGATGCATTGGGCATAGTCTGCCAAGTATTTAGCAAACAGTTTCTGATTTTATAATTCACGAAATTAGGGATATTTTCAAGGGTATTGTCAAAATTCCCAAATTTCGACAAATTCAAGCAGCTTAAATTTCAAAATTTCGTTGTATGGATGTGTCGACCATAGTCAGCCAAGTATTTACCAAATAGTTCTAGATTTTATAATTAAAGAATTTAGGTATATTTTCAAGGTTTTTGTCAGAATTTAAAAATTCGACATTTTCAAGCAGCTTAAACTTCAACAAATCTGTGTGTCGATGCATCGGGCCCTGAGCCCAAAAGAATAGGGCGTCGTCCCATTTAAACCCTTTTCAATCTGGCGTCGTCCCATTTATACCCTTTTCAATAGGGCGTCGTCTCATTTAGACGCTTTTATTGCACTGTGTTCCTGCGGCGAATTTCTCTGATCCATTTATGGATCAGTTGCCACAATTATAAGCGCAAAGTGTGCCTGCGGCGATTCTTCTGATCCATATGTGGATCAGGTACCACGAACAAATCCAAGACCAATTGCGGCGATATCCCACCAGAGATTGTCGACTAACTATCTAGCGGCACTTCACTATCCAGCGCACATTATCGCGCACAAGCTCTCAAGTTTACACTGATGCCAACGTGGTGCCAAGGTTTTTAGACAAAGCTTGTTATTTGTCTTCCCATCGATCGAAACTCAAAATTTAGAATTTCGCGAGTTACAGTAACCCGAATGTCAAAACACGCAAAACGGCTCTAACTCACCCGTCTTACGTCGTAGAACGACAACCGACACGTCAAATAAAAGCTCTCGACGTGCCTTTTCATGCGATAGCAAAATAGTTTTTAATTACTAAAACGCGCACCGTGGAAGTCGGTTCGTGACGTGTTTCATTCGTTCACTCACTACATTATACGGCTCTGAAAATTTCTGTCACTTTTTAATACGGAGCTTAAAAGCGAGTATTTTCTCGCTCAAAAATAATGAATCCCGGGCGAAGTCAATATTGCTTCGCAATACACTCTTGCGAAGAGAGGGAGAGAGCTTGTGAAGCGGAGCACAACTAAGGCGGAGCTCGTGAGGCGGACCGATAAGAGTGGTAAATCCTCACACTTTCCGCGAAAAGATCAAAACTCAATACAATGTCAGTCAGAATACAATAGTCGAGTTTTTATAAACGAAGCTTGTTAGGGGGGGGGGGGGGGGCGCGGCGCTCGAGTATGTAGCTGGAATCTCGGCTGGGGGTGGGTGGGTTAACAAGTATGTCGTTCTTGTTGGTCGTTGGTTGGGGGGGGGGGGGGTGGAGGTGTAACCCCCCCCCCCCCCAATCGAACGTATGATTTCCAACGCCGAGATCCGACGGCGTTAGGAACGGACGCACGCACGCACGAAGAGGTCTAGTCTGGGTTCGCCCGGCTGAGGCCGGACGAAACAAGCTCTGGTATTATAAAGTTGCGTTTGTATTATGACTGACATTGCAAAGAGTTTTGCGTTCTTTCTGCAAATAGTGCGAGAGCTCATCGCACGTGTTGCTCCGCTTCACGACATCCCCCCTCCGAAGAGGCAGTAGCGGATCTAGGGGGTGGGGGGGGGGGGCGGTTGTGCGTCCCCCCCATTCGGCCAAACCGACCACTTACCCCTCCCGGGAAAAAATTTTTCGCTGTAGCACCTCCACAGATCTGCGGTGCTATTTTATAGGTAGGTATTTTTTAACGTCAGAGACAAAATTGGCTAAAAATTTCACCTGCGGCACTATTTCTGAGCTATTTCATAACTTTACACGTAAATATTCGCACAAATTTTCGCCTGCGGCAACTTTTAGCATTTTGGTCCCCCTTGGGGCCCAAAATTTCCGCCACCCCATTCCAAAATCCTTGATCCGCCACTGGTAAGAGAGTATTGCATAGCAATATTGATTTCGCCCGGGATTTGGTTTTCAGAGCAAGAAGATCCCTCTTTCAAGCAACGCTTTTGATAAAGGACAAAAACTTGTTAACGTTTTGGCAAACATTTTAAAAACAGAGCACAAAAGAGAGCACTGCGTGCAATCAAGCCGTGTCCCCCGTCTCTCCGTGTCGCAAAATGAAGTTTGTTTTTCTTGGTGCGTGTTTTCGTAATAAAAAGTTTGTGTCAGAATATGAAAGAGTACCTCGTGAGCCTTCGAATGACGTGCCGAGTGTCGCTGTAATCGCAACACAAGCAATTCAAAGAGATTTCAACACAACACCCAAACATGTTGTTTTCCGTGGTGCGCGTTTTAGTAGTTGAAAAACGTTTGCTGAGACATGAAAGGGCGCATCGAGAGCTTTCAGCTGACGTGTCGATTGCCGCTCTACGACGTAAGACGAGCGAATTAGAGCTATTTTGTCCTGTTAGACCTTCAGGGTACTGTAATTCGCGAAATTAAAATTTGTGAGTTTTGACCAATGGGAGAGGAAATAATCAGTGAGTGGAGAGCTATCCAATGAGCTCAAGAGCGTCTTTCTGCGACGGAAGGTGAGCTAGTTAAATCCGTTTCACATAATTGGACTTTCTGGTTACTGTGTACTCGCGAAATTCAAATTTGTGCGTTTCGACCAATGGGAGAACAGATGATCGGTGAGTCGAGAGCTATCCAATAAGCTCGAGATCGTTTCTCTACGACGCACGTTGAGCGAGTTAGAGCGATTTTAGTGTTAAAATCTCGAGGATGTCGTTTTCCGTGGTGTGTGTTTGCGTAATTGAAAAATTGTTGCTGCCGCATAAAAGAACGCGTCGAGAGCTTTCACCTAACGTGTCGATCGCCGCTCTACGAAATAAGACGAGTTAGTTATTAGAGGCCTTTTACGCTTTTGGACCGTTGGGTTACTGTAACTCGCGAAATTCAAATTATTGAGTCTCGACCATTGGAAAGCGACCCGATTAGTGTGTCGAGACCTATTGTTTGAGCCCAAGATTATCTCTTTACGACTTTCCAACGCCGAGATCCGAGAGCGTACGCACGGACGCACGCACCCCGAGCTCTCGTAGGGTGTCGCCAGGCTGAGCCAGGGCTAGAAAATCTCGAAGGTGTCGATTTCAGCTACTGGGCCATCTATCAACGAGATTCTCCCCAAGAATGTGCTGCTGGAGATACTCTCTAACCTTTGTCCCCAGCAGTTCTTGAGTGTTGTCCCAGTGGTATGCCAACTGTGGAAGCACCTCCATGCCAACGCAAGTCCTCCTCCAGTCAGAGTGGTCCATGTAGCGCTACTGGAGAAGAAGAATGTGGCATCCGCCACATGCACGGACCTCTACTTGAAGACGAAGAAAGGCGAGGAGTCGGCGTTGACTCTCAAGAGCTTCTCCAGTGACGCAGTCAGGAAGCAGAGTCGGGACCGTCTGCTGGAGAAGCTGTGGCGCCTCTGCGCCTCCTCCGCGCGCCATCTGGAAATCCAGACGTTGTTCTACGCCAGCGGGCACAGCGTCCTGCGGAAGATGGCGGAGTTGTGCATCAGCGACGTCACCGCGCCGAAGTCGTTGAAGCGCCTGTCCTTCTGGCCAGACATGTCATTGTCCTTAGAGGACAATTGTCTCAGACAATTTAACTCGGCTAAATTGTCCGACAAGACAAGGCAATTTGGATTGTCCCAGGTTTTCGGAAAGACAAGACAAAGACAAGACAATCAAAATGAGCAGTATAGACAAATCAGTAAATTGTCTTTAATTTGTCCCTAAATTGTCCTTCGCACTGTGCGGCAATAGCGCCCACGTTCTACGATTTGATGCTAGCGAGGCCGTTAATTGATGAACTGAGAGAGACGGAGTACCAGGGTGGTTGCCAACTTATGTCACGGCAGAAGACAGTGGCTCTCGCAAACTGGAAAAGACTCTCGCCGAGCACTATCGTAAGTCTGTATGAGACAATTTAGGGACAGTCTAAGACAATTTAAAGGTGAGACAAGACAAAGATAAGACAGTTTAGAATATCAGACACAGGACAAAGACAAGACAATTTAATATTCGCAGTCAGGGACAAAGACAAAGACAAGACAACTAGCAAAATCCTGGGACAATGGCATGTCTGCTTCTGGCTGCAAACAGGCAGCAACAGTGCGGACACTGAGGGCGCGGTCCAGTGGGGCGCACTGGTCGAGCCGTCGGTGAACCTGTTATCACTGCCGACGCTCCACCATGTGGACATGCGGCTCTCTGACCCAGGGGTTACCATAGAAACTGATTTAGTTTCAGTTTCAGTACCAGTTTTCTTTCTAGATTCAGTTTGTTTCAGTTTCAGTAAGGAATTTTCTTGAGTTTCAGTTTCAGTTACTGAAACTGAGTTTCAGTATTAAGTACGCTGCTCTCGGCTGTAAAGCGCACATGCAACCTCGCATGGATGCGTTACTGCGTTGCTGATTACCATACATAAAGTGCATTCTTCGTCATTGTCAATCAACCAAAGTGCCGAATCAACCTAAAATGAACCAAACATGCGCCTCAAACACTGAAACTGAAACTGAAACTAGTTTCAGTAGTGCGCACTGAAACTAGTTTCAGTATTGCACTAATGCTGATTCATTTTGTGGAGTTTCAGTTTCAGTTTCAGTTTCAGTACGGCTGACCATTTTAGTTTCAGTTTCAGTTTCAGTATATTTATAGAAACTGAAACTGAAACTGAAACTAGTTTCAGTTTCTATGGTCACCCCTGCTCTGACCCCACCGCCGAGACGGCTCAGTTCTGGGAGAGCGCCCCACTTGGGGCCATTCTCGACTCCCTCACCCTCGCCCCAACCATTCAGCTGTTCCTTGAACACTGCACAGTCAGCCCCTCCGCTCCAGCTGCTTTGGCGTCCAGTCTACGCAAGCTACAGTCCTCTTCTATGAAATGTCTGGTAATGCACGGACTGCTGTGCCCGATCAATCCACCCGATGGCAACTTCAAGTTCCACGGACTGACGCAAATTATTCTTGCTCATTACGCGGTTGGTCCGAATGTTGGTTGTCGTCGATGACAATTTCTACTGAGTTGACTTGCGTATGATCTGAGGTTCAGTGGTACTGGTTTGTATGTAGGGTATCTGTTGTGCCTTCTCTCTGATGATGGCACTATGAATGCCAATAGGACTTACATGAAAAGGTTTTCTCTGGTGCTGTTCATTGTTTTCATCAACATTTTGTGAACCCGAAATTACTCTTAAAGAAATAGAAATTTAATGACTTTTGCTCATCATTTGAGAGGGGGGGGGGGGGGGTAAGGAAATTGCGATTGGCAGTAATCTCACAAGCTTGGCGCCCAATCTGCAAACCATTTGAACAGAAGTTGAACACACGCTTGAAGTCGAAAACCAGAAAACGTTTGGAAGGAAACCCATTATGGGCATCGTAGGTTGTCTCTGGTACGTACTGTCCCTTTTCACTGACACTTTTGAAGTTTGTTTTGAGGAACCTGGGACGACCTCAATTCTCCGCTGTCTGGCCATGGAGATGCCCTTACTAGAGGTCATCGCAGTCTTCTCCGTGTGGGTGACGCGGTCGGCCCAGCAGCAGCAGCAGCAGCAAGGAGGCGCAGGGGTGACCATAGAAACTGAAACTAGTTTCAGTTTCAGTTTCAATAAATATACTGAAACTGAAACTGAAACTAAACTGGTCTGCCATATTTAAACTGAAACTGAAACTGAAACTCCACAAAAAGAATCAGTATTAGTGCAATAGTGAAACTAGTTTCAGTACGCACTACTGAAACTAGTTTCTGTTTCAGTATCAGTATTTGAGGCGTATGTTTGGCTCATCTTAGGTTGATTTGGCGCATTGATTGTTGACAATGACGAAATAACTTGGAATGCACCCTATGTATGGTTATCAGCAACTCAGCAGCGCATCCCCGCAAGATTTAATGTACGCTTTACAGCCGCGACCAGCATACTTAATACTGAAACTCAGTTTCAGTAACTGAAACTGAAACTCAAGAAATATTTTTTACTGAAACTGAAACTGATACTGAAACTAAAATGAAAGCTGATACTGAAACTGAAACTGAAACTGAAACTAAATCAGTTTCTATGGTCACCCCTGAGGAGGCGGGGCCGTCCTGTCGCCCATCAGCTGCGTGGACCTGGTGGAGCGCTGTCATCGCCTGCGCCGCCTCTGCATCCAAAGCGTCATCGTCGCCCCTTCGCACCAGCGAGGGGCTGGCGTTGCTCAGCTGGAGTGGCCTTCCAGCGGCCGCCATCGGCTGCTCACTTGCCCCAGTCGTTTCGAGTGGAATGGCGTTTGGGACGAAGAGCCAGCTCGTCTGTTGCGCGGAGACAACGTGCTGCTTGTGGACGACTTGGAAGCACTGCTCGACGATGACGACCAGGACGACTTCGAGTGGAAAGACGAACGAATGTGACGTACCGTGAAACCTCTACTAAGCGACCTGTGAAGGTTACTAGCTCGCCAGTCTACCTTACTTACAATTGAAGGTCTATGCTTACTACACAGCTCGCAAGTCTGTACTTACAGTATTAGTGCTGTTTGAATAATACATTCGCAATGTGCTCGGCGCGCGCTGCGAATTAGCGACGGGGATAAATATTCGCAGCTTTTAAATGGCGTGTTCAGGTTTTAATAGGCATCTTGCGCTTTTAATTTCTGGCGACGGCGAAAGAAAACAGCGCGCTTTTAATTTGGCATATAGCTTTTAAAATGGCAGAATGCGCTTTTAAATGGCAACTTGCGCTTTTAATTTGTGGAGGCTGCGGAGCCGTGCCGATGGGCCGCCAAGATGCAGACGGTGGGTGGGGATACAACCGAGATTGTTGGATGGATGACTTTCTCGATGACAACGTTAACGTACTCAACAATCACTGCAGTTTGCATAGATGGGTATTGGGTACCTATCAATTTTGCGAGCGATCAAAGCGTTCCAGCTTCCGTGTGCCTCTTTGAATGCAACGAGAAGAGTACATAGAACGACACAGCTGCAACTAAACAATAACAACAACGACAGCTAAAACTGAGCAACAATAATCGTCGATTTCCACAGCCTCCTCACTCAATCCAAGCTCAAATTCAAGTTGGTTACGGTAACCGATGACAATTCAAACAACTAATTTTGCGCGGGAAGTGCGCCCAATCGCCGCAACGTTCGTATTTAGCTTGACCAATCAGCTCAATATTTGAAGACCTCTTGCTGCTTGCACTCGGCGTCCCGCTGAGAACTCAGTGTCTCTCTGTATTCTTTACGAACCCTTCAATCATTCTACGTTCTCAGACTTTGAATTTCTGTTCGAGAAACCGCTTGTTTGTTGCTTTGTTGGAAACCGTTCGCCGTCCGTGCTCAAATCTGAATCAAAGAGTTGGTTGTCGCCCTGGATTGCTGGGGCTACTGCTGACGTCGTGTGGGTGCCATTTGTCACACAATGACCGGGGATGACCATTGAAACTGAAGGTAGGTCCATATTCAGTTCCGATATAATGTACTGAAGATCGATTGAAGCTAGAATGGCTAGCCATAATCAAACTGAAACTGAAAACCCACAAAGGTTCGTACGTACTACAGAAACTAATTTCTCTTTAGATTTCCTTCCGTATTTGGTGAGTATCTTTGGGGCATCTTAGGTTGATTTGGCTCATTTCCTATTGCTCATGACGAAATCGCTTGAAACGCACCTTACGTTATCGACAACTCTGCATGCAACGCGTGTACGCAAGGTTGTAATTATACTGAAGCTCATTTTCAATAACTGAAGCTGAAACTCAAAAAGACATTTCCTTGCAGAAACTGAATTGAAACTTCAAATTGAAAGTGGAACTGAAACTGGAAAATTCATACCGATAGTGAAACTGAACCTGCAGGCAAACGACTTTCCGTGGCCATTCCTGCCAATGGCGAGCGGTGTTCAACGTTCGACGCACTCAGCCCCCGTTCTGCTGCCCACCGCCCTGCTGGAGGGAGTGTCGCGCCTCTGCGCCTTCTAATGCGCCATCTGGAGGTCCAGGCGCTGTTTCAGTCCCACAGCGATCGCAGCGCCCTGGAGAAGTTGGCGGAGTTCTGCCTCGGAGGCGACGTTTTAGCCAAAATGCCCTTCCACAAGCGTCTCAGCATCCGGCCGAAAGTTTTGACTAAGCACAGCAGAATATAGCGAGCACCAGCCCCATAGAGTGAACTCCTTGTGCCACATATCTGCCATAGTGCCTTTCCTTCGAAGTGGAAGTCATGTTCGGCTCTTTGGTTCGCGTTGCTGCTGACGCCGTTGGTGCCATTTGGCACGTAATGACCAGGGATGACCATAGAAACTGAAGGTAGGTCCAGTTTCTGTTTCGATTGAATGTACTGAAGATTAGCTAGCCGTAATCAAACTGAAACTAAAACTCCACAAAAGGTTTCATGTGCGAAGCTGACACTAGTTTCGTGCGCACTACTGAAAGTAATCTCTTAAAAATTCAGTATTCTATGAGTATCTTTGGGACATCTCAGGTTGATTTGGCTCATTTCCTGTTGCTGATGACGAGAGATTGATCAATGCACCTTACATACCGTAAATACACTAGTAAGCCCCGGGGGGGGGGGGCTAATTTTTTCGCCCGCCCTCAGGCGGGCGAGACTATACGAGAGCTCGGCGTGCGTGCGTACGTACGTACGTACGTGCGTGCGTGCGTGCGTAACGCTCCCAGATTTCGGCGTTGGAAAGTCGTAGAGCGGAGATCTTGGGCTCTACGGATAGGTCTCGACTCACTGATCATTCCGCTAAGAGGTTTCAAAATTCAAAAGTTTGAATTGCGCGCGCTACAGTAACCCGAAAGTCAAAACGCAAAACGGCCCTAGCTCGCTCGTGTTACGTCGTAGAGCGGCAATCGACACGTCAGGTGAAAGCTCTCGACGTGTTCTTTCATGTGTCTGCAAAAGTTTTTCAATTACGCAAACACGCACCGCGGAAAACGCCATTCTCGGCATTTTGACGCTAAAATCGCTCTAACGCGCTCAACTTGCGTCGTAGAGAGACGATCTCCAGCTTTTTGGATAGCTCCCAACTATGTAACTGATCATTTGTCCGCCCATTGGTCGCAACTCAAAGTTTGAATTTCGCGAGTTACAGTAACTCGAAGGTGCAAAAGCACAAAACGGCTCTAACTCGCTCGTCTTACGTCGTAGAGTGGCAAGCGACACGTCAGGGGAAAGCTCTCGATGTTTTCTTTCATGCGTCTGCAAAAGTTTTTTCAATCACGCAAACACGCACCGCGGAAAACGCCATTCTCGGCATTCTGACGCTGAAGTCGCTCTAACGCGCTCAACTTGCGTCGTAGAGAGACGATCTCGAGCTTTTTGGATAGCTCTCGACTCACTGATCATTTGCTCTCCCATTGGTCGAAATTCAAAAGTTTGAATTTCGCGAGTTACAGTAACTCGAATGTGCAAAAGCACAAAACGGCTCTAACTCGCTCGTCTTACGTCGTAGAGTGGCAATCGACACGTCAGGTGAAAGCTCTCGGCGTGCTCTTTAACGCGGCAGCAAAGATTTTTCAATACGCAAGGACGCACCGCAGATAACGCCATTCTCGATATTTAAACACTAAGATCGCTGTTTGCTACATGCAGATGTGCGACACGGTTTGATTGCTCGTAGTGCGCTGTTTTGTGCTCTGTCAAGTGTTTGTCAAAACTTTTGCAAGTTTTTGTCACTTTTTTTTGAAAACGTTGCTTGAAAGAGGGATGTTCTTGCTCTAAAAGCCAAATCGCGGGCGAAATCAATATTGCTATGCAATACCCTCTTGCGAAGCGGGGGGTCATGAAGCGGAGCGTGCGGGCGATGAACTCTCGCACTCTCTGCAGAAAGAACGCAACTCTTTGCAAAGTCAGTCAGAATACAAACTCAACTTTTTAATACCGGAGCTTGTTTCGCCCGCCCTCAGGCGGGCGAGACTATACGAGAGCTCGGCGTGCGTGCGTGCGTAACGCTCTCGGATCTCGGCGTTGGAAAGTCGTAGAGCAGAGATCTTGGGCTCTGCGAATAGGTCTCGACTCACTGATCATTCCGCTAAGAGGTTTCGAAATTCAAAAGTTTGAACTGCGCGCGCTACAGTAATCCGAAGGTCAAAACGCAAAACGGCTCTAGCTCGCTCGTGTTACGTCGTAGAGCGTCAATCGACATGTCAGGTGAAAGCTCTCGACGTGTTCTTTCATGCGGCTGCAAACGTTTTTTCAATTACTAAAACACGCACGGCGGAAAACGCCATTCTCGGCATTTTGACGATCAGATCGCTCTAACGCGCTCAACTTGCATCGTAGAGAGACGATCTCGAACTTTTTGGATAGCTCCCGACTCACTGATCATTCGTTCTCCCATTGGTCGAAACTCAAAAGTTTGAATTTCGCGAGTTACAGTAACTCGAAAGTGCAAAAGCACAAAACGGCTCAAACTCGCTCGTCTTGCGTCGTAGAGCCGCAATCGACACGTCAGGTGAAAGTCTCGGCGTGCTCTCTTATGCGGCAGCAATAAATTTTTCAATAACGCAAGTACGCACCGCAGAAAACGCCATTCTCGAGATTTTAACGCTAAGATTGCTCTTTGCAACATGCAGAAGTGCGACACGGTTTGATTGCTCATAGTGTGCTCTTTTGTGCTCTGTCAATTGTTTGCCAAAACCTTCACAACTTTTTGTCACTTTTTCAAAAGCGTTGCTTGAAAGAGGGTGTTCTTGCTCTAAAAGCCAAATCGCGGGCGAAATCAATATTGCTATGCAATACCCTCTTGCGAAGTGGGGGCTCATGAAGCGGAGCATGCGGGCGTTGAACTCTCGCACTCTCTGCAGAAAGAGTGCAACTCTTTGCAATGTCAGTCAGAATACAAACTCAAGTTTTTAATACCGGAGCTTGTTTCGCCCGGCCTCAGCCGGGCGAACCCCTACGAGAGCTTTTCGTGCGTTCGTTCGTTCGTTCGTTCGTTCGTCCGTCACGCTCTCAGATCTCGCCGTTGGAAAGTCGTAGGAAGGCGATCTTGGGCTCTACGGAAAGGTCTCGACTTACTGGTAATGTGCCTCGAGAAATCAGCATTCAAAAGTTTGAATTGCGCGCTCTACAGTAACCCGAAGGTCAAAACGCAAAACGGCTCTAACTCGCTCATCTTACTTCGCAGAGCGGCGATCGGCACGTCAGGCGAAAGCTCTCGGCATGCCCTTTCATTTGGCATTAACAATTTTTTAATTACGCAAACACGCAACACGAAATTTGAATTTCAGTTTCAAGGTGATAGCGGCGCCGACAGCGACTCGTCAACCGCCACGACCACTGCAGCGCCTGCCACGTCAACGTCTACCACTGCAGCGTCCACCTCCACCACTGCAGCGTCCACCACTGCAGCGTCCCCTGTTACAGCAGAGGGCTGCAGACCAGACAGGACCACGACAACCACCGCTCCTCCACCACCGCCACCTTCCACTGCCGCTGACGCCCATCGACTGGCCGACACACCAACCAGTTCTTCGAGCTCGGCTTCAGCGCCACCAGCGCAGACCGGGTCGCAGGGGCAGGGCAACGGACTCGAAACTGACAAGAGCCGTCACGACGATTCGACGCCTGAGGAGGAAGAACAAGAGAGAAACAGAGGCGGCGGTGCCAGTGACGTTGGGATGCTACTCTCGCTGCTGGTCGCAGCGCTGATTTGGCGCGCCCAGCACTGCTTCAACCAAGGCGGCCACCACAAGCCGAAGATGACTCAGCAAACAGAACAGGAGGCAGCGGAAGCAGAAACTCTACAAGACGGTGAAGAGGACGTCGTCGACGCAGAAGAGGGAGCGAAGGAGCCGTCGGCGACTACGCCAGCGCGCATTGCGGTCGACGCTGTGAAGAAGGCGCCAGAGGAGCAGAGGTCGGCGCAGCAGCCAAAGGAGCTGGAAGAGGAGTCGGAGCTGGACGAGAAGGTTGAAAAGGTGGAGGAGAGAGAGAGAAGACGGAGGAGAAGGAGAAGGGGGAGGAGAAAGAGAAGAGGGAGCAACTGGAGAAGGCGCCTTCCTGCAGCGCCGGCGCCCTGTCGCCGCAGGCCCAGCCTTTCGTGCCCAAGCTCCAGCAGGCTTTCATGAAGAAGAAGGCCAGAAAGTGCCAGAAACCGGAAGGAGGAAGAAGAGGGCAGTCAGAGTAGCAGTCTCGTCGAATGCATTAGCAGCTCCCCAGCTCCTAGAAGCGGCTGACGCCTGTGATACCACTAGATAGCATGCTCAGATACTTCTGTGTCGTCTGCTCAGATGGTTCCGTGTCGAAGTACCTCGTCGAAGATTCATGAACATCTTGTTCGCTTGTGGATCTCGGCACGCCATACACTCCTGCAAGAGCTCGGCGTTCTGATGTGACTACGGTAACTATCATAGGCTAGTAATAAGTGTAGTCACTCGGCTAACTTCAAGTCGTCTGGTAATAAGTGTAGTCACTCGGCTAACTTCAAGTCGTCACTCGGCTAACTTCAAGTCGTCGTCGTCGTCGTCGTCGTTATTGTTGTCTTTCACCATACATGTATAACTTGTCAGAGAGCATTCGAAACTATGTGTCAACGACCAAAGCAACGATTCGGCAGTGTACTTCGTCCAGTTGTCAAACTAATTGTCTCCGTCACGTGAGAAGACTCGTGTTTAGTCTACTACTGCCATGAGCTTCATTAGTATCCTGAGCCACTGCCATTGCATTTGATTACTCAGTTCGCGTTGCGCGGCGACTACGTAGGCTAACTTGCCAAACATGGACAAAACATGGAACCGTCGATAAAAATTATTTAATCGCCATTTTTTCGCTCGGCCTCAGCCGAGCGAACCCTATCAAGAGCTCGGCGTGCGTACGTACGTACGTACGTACGTACGTGGGTCACGCTCGCTTCGGGCTTAATAACTCGCTCGTCTGACGTCGTAGGGTGGAGTTTGAGACATCGTCAAGTAGTCACGCTCGCTTCCGGCTTAATAACTCGCTCGTCTGACGTCGTAGGAAGGAGTTTGAGACACATTCAGGTAGCCCGCGGACTCCTCTAGCCTTCTAAGTGGTCGAGACTAAAATAAGTTTTCAAATTCGAGCGCTACAGTATTCCAAAGTGGGGTCCATTTTAGACAAAAGTTGATGGAGTCGAATGCATAATGGAGTCGAATGCGCTGAGTAACGTGCCGTTGTCCGTTTCTGTTGCTAATTTCCCTCTTTTGAGACATTTACAATCAAAATACGAAAATGTCAAAAATGACACTTTTATTTACAAGTCGTATCGGCAAAGTTTTTGCTGAAATGGAAAGGGCACAAGACGCGATGAATTTGTGACATAGTTTCGGATTGTGGAATTCACCAAATTAGGGATATTTTCAAGGTTTTTGTCAAAATTCCCAAATTTCGAACAATTCAAACAGCTTATATTTCAAAACTTCTTTGCACCGATGTATCGAGCATAGTCTGCCAAGTTTTTAGCAAACACTTTCAACAATAATAATTAACGAAATTTAGAATATTTTTAAGGATTTTGTTAAAATACCCAAATTTCGACAATTTCAAACAGCTTAAATTTTAAAATTTCTTTTCACGGATGTGTCGAGCATAGTCTACCAAGTATTTATCAAATAGTTTCAGATTTTATAATTAACAAAATTAGGGATATTTTCAAGGGTATTGTCAAAAATCAAAAATTTCGACAAATTCAAAAAGCTTACATTGCATAATTTCTTTGCGCGAATGTATGGAGCATAGTCTGCCAAGCGTTTAACAAACAGTTTCAGATTTTATAATTAACGAAATTAGGGATATTTTCAAGGGTATTTTGAAAATTCCCAAATTTCGGCAATTTCAAACAGCTTAAATTTCGAAACTTCTTTGCACGGATGTGTCGAGCATAGTCTGCCAAGTATTTAGCAAATAGTTTCAGAGATTATAATTAATGAAATTTAGGATATTTTTAAGGGTTTTGTCAAAATCCCCAAATTTCGACAATTTCAAACAGCTTAAATTTTAAAATTTCTTTTCACGGATGTGTCGAGCATAGTCTACCAAGCATTTATCAAATAGTTTCAGCTTTTATAATTAGCGAAATTAGGGATATTTTCAAGGGTATTGTCAAAAATCAAAAATTTCGACAAATTCAAAAAGCTTAAATTTCATAATTTCTTTGCGCGAATGTATGGAGCATAGTCTGCCAAGCATTTAACAAACAGTTTCAGATTTTATAATTAACGAAATTATTTTTTTTCGTTCATATTAACTTTAATATTTATATTAATATTTATATTAACTTTCATTCAACTCGTCTTTTAAAGTACTATAACATACTTGAAAATGAGCGAAATCGGTGATGGTCATGTTTGCGGGGGCCGCACTACAATGCAAGGGTCGATCCTCTCAGGAAGCGTCTCTTAAAGACGCGATAATTTTGGCTTTCTGACTTGCAGAAATCGAGATTTCTACTTGACTTCACTTACCCGGTTTACCCGGTTTTATGTCCAAGTACTCAGCCGGTTTTCGAAAAACTGGGTATACTTACTTGTACTTCTTACCCGGTTTTGAAATTTCAGATTACTTTTACTTACCCGGTTTTGAAATTCTCAAAGTTGCCATCACTACAGCCAATCAAAGCTGGCCGGATTGTCCCCCGGACAAGTTAATGCGCCGGACTAGTTAATGCGTGACACCGGCCTCATTGATCAGCTTCTGGTGAAGGGTATACTCATAGCCAAGCTACCTTTCGTAGCACAATGTGTGCAAGCAAACTTTGATTGGCTGCATCTCGCGCGCCGTTCAAGGCAGGGTGGCCAATAGAAACCTAAACTAGTTTCAGTTTCAGTTTCAGTTGCAATCAGTTAACTGAAGCTGAAGCTGAATCGAAACTGACACGGATGGCGTAACTGTAACTGAAGCTGAAACTGCAACTCGCCGTTTAGTTTCAGCTTTTCAATGCTAACATTTTACAGAATCGTCTGCCGCCAACCGAGGCGGCAGTGCAACCAACGGCACTTGCCGCCAGTCGAAGTGCACTTACTGCGGATATGCCGTAAATACTCTAATAAGCCCCCGGGGGGCTTATTTTTTCAACCCCCCTCTAGGGGGGGGGGGTACTATAGGAGGGGGGGGGGCTTATTCGAGGGGGAGGGGGGCTTAATATTTCGACCCCTCTTCCGGAGACCCAAGGTACACAAAATGTACGTATGCCATACAGAATATACCTTCCAGGCGCACCGAATATCCTTAACATAGCATGTACTAAAAGAATATTTACTACATATAGTAGTTGTAGTAGTACTATAGTACAGTATACATGCATACAGTAGGCCTTATAGTACACATACATGTACTATAGTACATAAGGTAGGGGGTACTATTGGAGGGGGGGGGGGGGGGCTTATTTTTTAAACCTCCCTCTAGGGGGGGGGGGGGGGGGTACTATTGGAGGGGGGGCTTATTCGAGGGGGGGGCTTATTAGAGTATTTACGGTGGTTAGATTGGTGATCGAAAATGGTGTTATTTGCTGATCAAATATGGTGAAATTTGGTGATCGATGACAGCGTGATATCTGCCGTGATTTTGTCCTGTTAGCCATCATTTGAGAGTGAGGAGAGACAGGAGGTGAAGTTTTGCGCCCCAGACTCGAGTATGAAAGTGTGCCTATACTTGTAGGTCGGACGCGCCGATGACACCAAAGCCCAGACAACCTAGACTTGGCTTAAACGGCGAATGAAACGCTTAAGCCACCTTTGGCACGATTCGCAAACGCATTCGTCGAGCTGGCGCACCGCCAACATTGCTTGCGGTTTTAACCTGCAATTGAGTTTGTATTTCGACTGGCATTTTAAACAGTTGCGGCTCTTGATGTGCGTAAAAATGTTATGTGCGCAAGAAAGTGAGACCCATACCTTGGTGGCGCGCGCTTGCAAGCTTGACTCGATAAAACAGGCTCGTATTTGGATCTACCTCCGCCGCAAAATCTATCATGCGCGTTTGAAAACTTATGATTGTGAGGTGAGACGACGCTGACGCGTCATTGCTTGTCTAGCGAGGGTGTGGTTTCATCTGAAGGAGTGAAGCACTTGCCTGTGCATTTCTCCCATGCTGTGGACTGCGGTAACTACATAAAGTAATCCCCAATAATCGTGCAGAACCTTCAAAATTGTACCGCTACTCCCAGCAATTCTTGTAGGTCTTGAACTGTACACACGAACGAACCACTTGAAATCACCATTTTCGACACTGCTTTCCCTCTACCACTACACATTTTCATTTTCAGGATTTTCAGGGTTTTCACGATATGTTTCTGTTGAAATCAGTTTTTCCCCAGTTTGCGTTTGAGCGCCGCGAGTTCCGCCAGCGCCTTGTCTCGATAGGCCCTTCGCTCCGCCAATTTGTCCAAAGGCACCTATGCACGGATTAGTAAATTTTTGAAAAATTGGTCAATTTTTGGCAAGAATTAGATTGCAAATTATGTAATAAGGTAACAATCAAAATAAAATAGCGCCTGTCGAAAAGAGATAAAATGAACAGGTCAAGGCTTTGAAAACTCGAAAGCAACCTAGAGTTAAATGTTCAAACCCTCAAAATGTGCGTAAAACATACTAATTTCCACTGTGGATCTTACGTCTTCTGTGACTCAGTGTCACATGCGATTGTAAACTTTACTCTATTCAGGTGCTTTAGTATAGGGCATCAAGTTAGGCATTTTACGTCCCCTAGGTCCCTCACTTCAGCGGAATACGCCAACTCGTCTTTTCAAAGCAAAATCCATGAAAAAACTTAAACCTTTCGATTGAAGAAGAGCTCGACGAGCTCATTGGACTTGGGATCGGTCAGCAGAACCTTGTCGCACAGTGGAATGCTGGCGTTGTTCACGAGCTCGCCATATTTCGCGTTGTACGCCGCGATTCCTGTAAAGAAAATGTGAAGAACGTCGATTGAATTTGGGATTCGCACAGTAACACGTTGTCCGCAAAGTCTTACTGCAACAGGAGTGAACCGACAGACATTGAAGGACACATTTTGGAAGAGCCGAGTAGACAACTTCACCACAGGCATTGCACTGAACCACAAATCTACACTTGGAAAAAAATTATCAAATCGCCACCTTCCGCGTTCAAATGCGTGGTCTCCAGCGGCCCAATGAAGGCCCATCTGGTGCCCAGGCCATCAGTAATGGTCTTGTCTATGTCTCCAGGCGAGCAAACGTCCTCCTTCAGAAGTCTGTAAAGAGGGTGCGCGAAAAAGTGAGAGGGCAAACTTCGCGGCCGCTATTCCAAAGCTTGCCTGCACATGTCAGCAGGCCCAAAATTGGATAAGTGGGGTCTTTCTGACCCAATAAGATGCAATTTTGCGCTCGTCGTGTCAAATGGTTTGTAATCTTTGCACTTTGTCAGAAACACCCCTCCGCGCGTTCTGTCCAATTCTAGTCAGACATGCGCGGCGAAGTTTTAGAATGGCGAAAGCAAAGTTTGCCTTACACTTCTGTAAGCATCTGATGTGTGTAGTGAAGTGATTGGCAGGGTTGGCAATGGCCAACAGAAACCTTGTTTCAGTTCAAACTTTAGGCACATTCGGTCAATTGACACTAGCACGGGCGTCGCAAGTCAATGTTTTAAAAGAATTTCCTTCTTTTCGAAATTCGGCTCATATGAGACCACCCACCGGTAGCACTCGTTGAGCAGGGCGTACTGTAGGCGATTTAGCACGAAGCCAGGCACCTCGCGTTTCACCACGATTGGCGACTGTAAGTGTTGGATGGTTTGGTAAAAGTACTGGAATGTATCAACATGCTATTCATATTGTGACTTGAACCCCCCCCCCCCACCCTCCTCCTCCCTACTCTTGCGACTAACACTGGAGGGAGATTATTGGAGAATATACGGTAATACAACACAACACAATATGAACATTATAAGTCAACACAATATAATACAAATATAATGCAGCACAATACAAATACAACGCAAAGTACAATACAATACAATACCATATAGCACACACTACAATACAATACAACGACAATACAATGCAATGCAATACAGTACAATACAATACTAACACAATACCAACACAATACACTACGTTAAGACACAGTACGATACAATACAACACAACACAATTACTACAACGCAATCCATCACCTGTCCCAGGTCCTCCATCAAGGCCTTGACCCTTTCCACCACGCCTTTGTTGGTCTTTGGGCTTGGCACCAGCTCCACCAATGGGCAGAAGAAGGGCGGGTTGACCGGGTGGGCCGCTAGGCACCTCTCGGGGTGTTTGAGGCCCTCGACCATGAACAGCGAGGGCAGAAGACCCGACACGCTGCTGCCGATGATGGCAGAGGGGTCGAGGAGGGAGTCCAGCTGCTTGAAGGTCTCCTGCTTGATGGAGAGCACCTCTGGGACGCACTCTTGCGCGTAGACGGCGTCCTGAGCAAGATCTGGCGAATTGGGAGGGGGGAGGGAGGGAGAGAGGGAGGGAGGGAGGGAGGGAGGGAGGGAGGGAGGGAGGGAGGGAGGGAGAGGGAGGAAATAACCTTCAAGCAAAACTCCAAGCTGGTGTTGGTCTCGATCAATCCCATTTGCTTTTCGATCGACAGCTTCGAGCGCGAGTGACCGGCAGCCTAAATTGGAACTTCCTTTGTGGCATACGTAGGACACAACCTTTATTTTGTCACTCTTTTCGCGCCTCAATCTGTCTGTACTTCGCCTCGATCTCGGGCTTGGCTCGAGCGAGTCTATTGGCGTCCGTATCATAGAGGGAAGCCCTGTAGCCCGCTCCAGCGAATAACATAGCCCACGAGGAGCCAACCAGGCCGCTGAAATGTCGTCAGACTATTGGTTTGTGGTACATACCCCTCTGCTCGCAGGGGATAAGGCCCTATATGTGGTGCGCGGTTGATCCACAATACACTTTTGAGCTTTGAGCTGAGCTTGATTTTGTGCAATTTCGGATGCTTTGTGGATTGCCACATCCCAGTTGCAATTAGTGGTGGCAACTTGAAAACCGGGTAAGTACTTACTCGGTTTTACCCGGTTTTTAAAAACCGGGTATACTTACTTGGTTCTTACCCGGTTTCGGTTAGGCGTACCCGGTCTTTACTTACCCAGAATCGCCAAAATTAACCGGGTAAAACCGGGTACCCAGTTTTCTAGAAACCGGGCATACTTACTTTTACCTACCCGGTTTTATTTTGGACGAATTTACTTACTTTTACTTACCCGGTTTTGAAATTTCAAAAGTTGCCATCACTAGTTGCAATTACCTGCCCAGAATGGCAACCTTGCTGCCAGCCTTGAGTGTCTGTGCCATGTCTGCTTGGCGAAATCGCTAGAAGTTTCACTTACAACAACGCCAGGATCGCCGCCCAGACGGAACGCGAAAACAGCGTCTGCGCGTCGCACCGTTTGTTGTTGTTATCTACCGAGCATGTTTTCGCGGCCGCGCGCGCAAACCGGCCGCAAACGTCGTCGCTGGGATTTGAGTATATTGGAAGCACGTGCGTTCGCCGCAAGTTAGTGTTACTTCACAGGCGGGTGTGCGACGATACTCGATAGTGTTCACGCAAATTGTTACAAGGATATGCTACTATGTAGTACTACGTATTTATGCACCGGGTGTTTCAGAGAAATGGGTCCAACTTTAAAATTGAATAACTCGAGCTAGACTGCGAATTTTGTGACGCGGTTTGTTGCATTCGATAGAGAAAACTCTGACAATTTTTTGTGCCAAGCATCAGCTAATTCGACTGAGTCTGGCAAGTTTGCGCTTTTGTCAAACAAAAGTGGCGATTCTGACGCTTTTGCCGACTTCCGGCATGCTTTTCACAAGGTGCCGTGCACCCTTCGAAACGCTCGCTATTACAGAAGAAAGACCATATGAAGGCTTCCACTTTGCCATTGCAACGGTGTCAACGTGACTAGCACAGAGTGCGCTACACAGCGTCGAACTCGGGCTATGGTCGTTTTCCAGCTTCCGAGGCTGTGGGGAGGCCATCTTGAGGGCGCCAAGGACAGGTCAACGCTGTGTAGCTCACTCTGTGTTATTCACATTGACACCGTTGCAACGGCAAAGTGAAAGCCTTCATATGGTCTTTCTTCTGTAATAGCGAGCGTTTCGAAGGGTGCACGACACCTTGTGAAAAGCATGCTGGAAGTCGGCAAAAGCGTCAGAATCGCCACTTTTGTTTGACAAAAGCGCAAATTTGCCAGACTCAGTCACATTAGCTGATACTTGGCACAAAAAATTGTCAAAACTTTCTCTATCGAATGCAGCAAACCGCGTCAAAAGATTCGCAGTCTAGCTCGAGTTATTCAATTTTAAAGTTGGACCCGTTTCTCTGAAACACCCGGTACAATTGCAAAAGTTGAAAGAATGGCTGCCACTGTGCCTATGTATAACCAAAGGTTGCTTGAGTTTCACAAGTTGCCATGGTGACAGATACTAAGCAGTGGGTTAAGCATGCAAAAGCACAGGTCCTATGCCTGAGCCTGAACTTAGTCCAATTCTATGCACATACAGAAGACTGCTTCGGAACACAATTGCCAGTCTCGCTCGCTGTACAACGAAATATTAGGCGTCCTCCACTAATATCCGTGCGTTTAGGCGCGGTACACAATAGTGGTGGCAGCTTGAAACAAAGTAAGTATTTACTTAGTTATACTTAGTTATTTTGAAGCTGAGTACTTAGTTGCTTACTCACTTAGGTAGTTATATCTTTGGAAAACTAAGTATACTTACTCATATACATACTGAGTTTTCCAAGCCCGTACCTACGTACATAGTTTTGCGAAATTTACTAAGTAGTTTTTCGCACTTACTAAGTTTTACTTAGTTTCTAAAACTAAGTACGAAACTTAGTAAACCAAGTTCTTGACATTTTGGACTATTTTAGCGCTGTATATTCGCACAATGCAGAGTTTGCTCTGGTGTTTCAGCGGTGAGCTACACTTAAAGAATGTCAAAATTGCTCAATAACTGCATTTTAGAGATCATTTGCGGCCCTGCTAACCTCGAAAAACAGTTTACCAACATTCGTAAGGCCGTTTCTACTTCTTCTATTGTATGTGTGCTTACTCAGTTCACTTAGATTTCTCGAGTACTTACTTCGTTTTGTTAGAAACTAAGTAAGTACGCTTTACTTACTTAGTTTTACTTAACTTTCTAAAAAACCAAGTACTTACTTAGTTACTTAGTTTTTATACTCCACAAAAAGTGTGTGGTTATACTCCACAAAAAGTGTGGAGTATATAGCGTTTGTGCGCGAAACGCAGTAATTTGGACCGGATGGGTTCGCGCGTGCAGTGGCCGATTTGCAAACGGTCTTTTGCGTTGGGTAAAGGCCTAGTGGTGGGGCGGGTGGGCACCAAACGGGGTCACGCTCCGGGACCCCGTTGGCGGGAAATTCAAAAATTTAAATTTTCAAAGTACTGGAAAATGGGTTGAGCAAGGTAGAACTCAGAAAGTTGCATATAATGGTATATACTATCTTTTGATATGTTGTAGTACTCGATAGTATCTTCCCGCAAAAAAAGGATTGGATCGCTGCGGGACCCATTTTGGCGCCAAATTTGAAAAATTCGCGATTTTTTTTAGCCCCGGGTCGACTTTGACGGGCTGCGGTGCGAGCTAGGTAGCAGCTAGAGCGGCGAGACCACTCTTGTTGCTCCTTCCCAAATGTCCTCTATCGAATGAGCCATGAACAGAGAAAATCGTCCGAAACACAAAAAACTTTCTTACACTGCGACTTTTTCGACTCCGGGGGCGCAAATTGCGATTTTCGCGTTTCGCCGCCTGTAGCGCTCGAATGCGTCGCCGAATCGTTGCAAAAGTCGTTTCAAACGATTCTGCGCTTAGATCTGGCCCAGGAAAAAGTATTTTTGAAAAATTTGCAGAGCTACAGTATCCCTGCCGCGTCGGTTTGAATTTTGGGTGTCGAGTCGACTTCGCCAATATTATGCTCGATTTCGGGGTTTTCGGGGGCGCTGATTGCGAATTATTTCCCATTCGTTTATCGTTTAGATAATGTTTGAACGTACCTATGACGAAATCGCTCATGCTACCGTACCCCAACAGCGGAATTTCGTTTCTGCGAGTCCATAGGAAGTTAGGGGTGTTGAATGTATATTCTGGGGTATTCTGGGATGTAGATCACGAATTTGGCATTAGTTTTCCGATTGGGAGTGTCGGGAGG
>JASAMZ010002493.1:0-18048 GCA_030248115.1 Linhomoeus sp. GSCO2_2
ATTGTTGAAATTTGGCGCACTAAAGGACCGTCTCACAATTAGATTAAATTCCAAATTTAGTAAAAATTGGTTCAGTGACGCGGAAGTTGTGGGCGCTTCCTTTCCTTCACTGCCCCCTCCACCAGAACTTGCGTAACTCCAGGAAACCTGAGGCATCGCGTAACCAGAGGTGTCCCAGGCCGCTTTGGACACATGTGCCCAATCGTTACAGGGGTATGTAGGCAAGGCAACACATTGTGACCTGTTCTGTTGCAGGTAGTAGCTCGACCGACCCAGAAACCTGGTGCGCCACCACTAATAACGAGCCCTGCGCCGGCACTGACAACACCTGCTACACCAATGGCGATGGGACGCCGAAGCGAGGCTACGAGGCGACGAAACAGCGCTGCATCGCCGTATTTGAAGGCAGCGGTCTGAGTTGGTATGGGGCCATGGGCGGCTGCAAATCCTATGCCACAACCATGGGATTCCAAGGGCGACTGCTGGGCAACCTCGATGCTGCCAGCTGGGAGTTCATGGTCGCCGTCTTCGACGACTACCTGGCGAGGACGCACCTTGGGCAATTCGGCCGGCCAGAAGGAGGAGATCGGGACGTAGCAGAGCCACCAGTGACACTATGGATTGGTACGTCCAACAAACCACCGACGCGACGTGTCACTTTGCTGAATACATATGTACGTGTACCGTAACACCTCCAATAAGCGACCCGATTGTCTGTCGAAGAACGGTCCTACACTCGTCCACAAACTACTGTTCCTCTCAGCTACAGCACACCAAGGTTCAATAATGCGTGTGTGTGGCATGGCGTCATTGAGTATGCTTCTAGTATTAGCTTTCATTAGCCTAACACTCAATCATACAGCGCTCAATGCAATAATTTCAAACTTGCGTGTTGAGGTGACGTCTCAGCATTGCATTGAACAATAAGCGACTGCCCCCTCTAATAAGCGCCCCCTGAGGGGTCGTTGACATAGTAAACGACCAGGTCGCTTATTGGAGGTTTGACAGTGCACGTGGCTGCGGTTTATACAATCTTACCACGCCCACAATGATTGACCAGTCGTGTACTCTTCTCTCGGTATCGTTCACACTCGCTTCTCTTGCGTACACTGATCCACACACTGCTTTGTTCGTACAGGTCTCAGGGCGTTGGGTGGGAACGATGGAGATGTCGACAGCTTTCTCGACATGGCCGATCGGACGAATCCAATCGGATGCTCAGCAACTCCCGCTCCCAGCGTTGTGCCCACTGGGCCAAACATGAATATGGACACCGAAGGCGAAGAGTGCCTGACGTGGAGAAACGGCTACCAAATCGCCGACTGGCGCTGCTCCAGTGACGATTCCAGAGTCACTGGCTACATTTGCCAGTTCACGGAGCCTGGAGCCAATGGTTAGTGTGTAATTCGAGCTCTATTTTATGTAAGCATACACCTGCCAATGTACATAATCACAGGTTGGTAGCTAGTACTTCAGGTCCCTTGGACACGTGCGATGCCCCAGTCCTAACAACCAAAAAAATCACCACTACCCAAGAAACTACAACTGTAACCGAAGAGTTGACAACGACCCAATGCGAGAGCGACGAGTGCCTCCAAAACGTCCTCTGTTTCACGTTGCCCTTTTACCTTTCGAAATTAAGACATTTCTAAGATCCCAACACTGAAGCAAGCCGTACTCAGACTGTTGTTCTGCAGCAATTGAACTTCTGCCGAACTCCCAAATTGACGTGAAACAGAGCGACAGCCCTGCCTCAACGACCCCTGCCCCGAGAACTCCCTCTGCTCGACGATCAAAGTTGTGGAAGACGACAAACCAAAGCTCGAACCGGTGTGCAGCCCCACCAGTTGCGATTCAAATCCTTGCCGGCACAATGGGACATGCGAAATTGTCCTCAAGTCCAAATACGTCTGCGATTGTCCCCGCGAGTATACCGGAATCAATTGTGAGACCGAGGTCAATGAATGCTCCTCGAGTCCCTGCCAGAACAAGGGCAGCTGTGTGGAACTCTTTGGCAAATACCAATGCGGATGCCTGGGGGCTTTCTCTGGCGACAACTGTGAAGTGCCACTGACCAGTTGCACCCTGCAAGATAGTGACAAGAGAGCTCAGAGGATTGCCATGACCTCTGCACAGACCACTTCCAGCACAATCCTTATTATCCTGGTGGTGATCACCATTGTGCTCTTTCTGGTCCAGAGGGAGTTCACACTGCAGAGGTGTTATCACCTGCTTGAGGAGATCCTGATTCTACTGGCACACATCGTGATTCTGTTGGCCAGAGTGCCAACTCTGATGGACTCAGATGCCTTCTGTGACGAAGAAGCTTCCATGGACCCTCCAAAGCTGGACTACACCCAGTGCCAGCTGGTGGCAGTATTGTTGCACTACTTGTATCTGGCATTCTTCCTGACACTCCTCGTGGAGGCCCTGCACAACTACACCACCTACACCAATGTCTTTGTGAAGAACAAGCTGATTCCCAGGCAGTGGATCGTGCCACTGGTGGTCCTATTGCCTCCAGTCCTGGTGGTGGCTCCTACAGCAGCCCTATACCTCGCATCCTACATTGGAGAGAAGAACTGCTGGCTCAACATGGAGGAGATCAACTATGCCACAGAGTTGGGCCCCATACTCTCACTGACAGCCATTGTGATTGTCACGTCTGAAGCCACTGGTATGATAAACTATCCCAAGCATATCAATGAGGACAGCACTCACAGAGGCTCAGCAAGGATCTCAGCCATGGGGAACGTCCTAATTGCCCCAGTTAGCCTCTCCACATGGATTATGGGCATCCTGGCCGTCCACAATGAAGACCTCACCCACTATTCAACTGTGGCAGTACTGAACACCATTCTAGGGGCCCTTATACTGGTCGTGCATGGGCTGTCCGGTGTAAAAGTGAGGGGACTCCTCGTAAGAATGCTCAAAAAGGTCAGTTGTGGCTGCATGACGTGCACAGGAGTGGCAGATGGTAACGTTGTCCAGCCACAAAGGTCCACTAACGACCTACAAAAGCCACTTGCCAATAAGCGGCAACCCAATTCTGATGACGACGAATCAGACGACGATTCCAGTTCCTCAGAGGACAGCTCCGATGGCCCCAGCTCTGAAGGAGCTTCGCAACGCCCTGACGATGAAAGCAGGCCAAAACGCGGAAAACAAAGGCCCAGCTGCAACAACAAGAACAGCAGTAGCAGCAGAGGCCATAATCTGGAAGATGACGAGGAAGAAAGGCTGAGAAGAGTTCTCCACTACTACAAGCACGAGTGGAATTGAAACAGAGTGTGATCGCGTTGCAGTATTCCAACCAGGGATTGTCACGTAACACTTCATGCGACTGTGACTTCTACTATGTGGCTTTGCAGAACGGCATCTGCAGTTCTCACAGTCTGCGGTGCAGTTGTGAGACTTGGCAATCTAAAGACGTCTCATTCAACTAGGGCAGAAGCCACCATCTCGAGAGGCCCGACTTACATTGTACCTACCTTCAGGCACTGAACGCAGTACACTTCAGCAGATCAAAACCGAGCACCATGTCAACTCTTCGCATGTACACCATTCCATTACCATATTTATTTCACAATTGTAATACTCTAGAATGCTCGCAAGAGCGAACAAGAAGACAACAATAGACAAACTCATACGACAGTGACTCTTCCGAAACTCGTTGAGGAACAGCTTTCACAGCTACAGGAATGATTGCACAACTACCTAGATTTCAAAAGAACGTTTTACATTTCAACACAACCCAAAAGCGCATGTTAGCGTTGAATGTCTCCACGAAATCTCACCGAAAAGTTGGCATGACTAAGAGATCGGCAATCTTTCGGAGAACATATTTGAACCAAAAACTTCGCGGAACGGTACTTGTTTCTGGTGTGAAACTCTCGCATTACGGCTTCACCACGATCAAACTTTTCACAGCAGCTCGGATGTCCGTCGGTAGATAGCCGAAATTACAGAAACTGTACTTTTCCATGGGACACGACACTCCACGATTGTTGCTCTTTGTTCGCGATTACGTAGTTCGCTCCACACTAACTCTACTGATCGAACGCCTAAACGCCACACGCGTCAATAACGCGCGCAAGCCACGCCAGGCACGTTGCGCGGCGTCCCACGCGGACCATGGGTAGGCGGCGCAAGCGTGCTACCTACCTACCTGCTACGGCAGCCACTACGGACAACTCGAACCGTACCGTAGCTTCAAATAGTCCTGGGGAGAGGCAGTTCAACTTAGAGGTTGCCTTGTTGGAGATGTACCTTGAACTCAACGCTCAACGCCATTGTATCGCACAAGGCGAGAACGGCTGCGGTATTTCGATGAAATTCGCATTTTGTCAGTGTGCATAGTGAATATGAGCTCACACTGAATGAAACTTGTAATGCGATAGATTTGCGCAATGCAGAACTTGTACAACACGAGTTCGTGAGTTATAACAACCAAAATTACCATACCTAGAAAGCTCCACGGCTTTCCTTCTTGAGCCACGTCCGTCAGTTGGTCGTTGGTAGGCAGTTAGGCATGTCTGCAGAAGGTGGATGGAGTAGGTGACAAAGAAAGGAGAGTTCCATTCCAACCGACCATCCCACAAATCATTGAATTTTGAGCTAAGGGTGAAGCGAGGCCTCTGTCAGTCGAGGTCGGCCGCTCTTTGTTCGCAATCGCACTTCAAATTATAAATGCATTCGAAGCTGTACCTTTGATGCTGCGTTGAACAAGCTAACGCAGGTTACCTGCATACGTTGATCCGCGTACATACCAACCAGCGATCCATGTTTGTATTGTCAATTTTGTCTCGTCTGCGGAAAAGTTCGAACCGGCATATACTGTAACTAAGAATAGTTGCAAGTCTGACAATAATGGCGCAACGCAGTCTGTTCGTGCTGTTGCTGGTGGCGAGTTGGGACGTTGCGCAGCCCAAAGAAATCCTTGGCGACGTAGTCGTCAAGTTGAAAAGCTATGAATTGACGTAAGTGGGTCTACCTTCAATTTCAGTTGCTGGCGATGGCGGATTTGGGAATTGGGGGGGGGGGGGGATGGGTGGTGACTGACATTTTAAGATCACAGGATGACGCAGACACTGGAACAAGCTGCTATAAAGAGTGGGGCTGTTTTATTAATACAGAGCGATTAGTGAGTGTTCTGAAGTAAAAGAGTGAAAGGATTGGGAAGTCTTGCGGAGTGGCTGGAATGAATATGGGCGCCCCGGCCCGGGGTGCATTATTCATGCATTATGACACAGATTGCACCACAGGAGGCTCAGAAGCCCTGTCACAGTTCTACATCTGGGTTATTGCAACTCGCAAAATTCAAATTTTTGACCCATGACGACTCTAAGACAAAATTATCAGTGAGCCGGGACCTGCTGTATCGAATGATCCCAAGATCGTCTCTCGGTACGCCTTTCTTACGAAAATGTCAATTTCTCGATGCGTGTTTTAACAATTGAATAAATAATCTGTCGTGCCATGAAGGAGCACGTCGAGAGCTCTTAAACTGGTTATAGCGTTACTGTAAATTGGAAATTCAAATTTGTGAGTTAGGTTCAATGGGAGAAAATGCTCAGTGAGTCGAGAGCTATCAAAAGGGAGCAAAATCGCCTTGCTACATACGATTTACCACGGATGGATGCAACGGATGAACGGATGAACGAACGGGCGCACGCACGCCGAGCCCTCGTAAGGTGTTGCGCGGCTGAGGCCGGGCGAGCAAATGCGTCAGAAATGTGGCGTCACAGAGCCAAAAAGTTACTAATTTTTGCGCCCGGCCAGAGACGAGGAACTCTCGTAGCATACAACATTGATAGTGGTAGACAGCTCTAAACACAACAGCTTTAAAGCACTTGTCGGTTTGAACCTTGCAGTAAGGCAAATGCCGACACCGGCTCAGAAGCGGACGTCTACTTCCGACTCAAGTTTGCCAGTGAGTAGTACTGTAGCTCTAGCTCCATTCTACAGGGTTGCGGGTTTATTTGCTCGGAGTTTCGATCTCTAACAACTTTCGCATTCTACGAAATTCAACCAAATTTGCACGCGATGTAAACATATCTAAGGAATTTTCGTTTGTTCCACTTTGTGCATCGTCATGCTGGAAATTGGGTGCCACGACTTAGGATTCTGTGTCATTCTGGCCACACGGACATTCTGGCCACAAGGCCATTCTGGCCACATGGACATTATGGCCACACATGTGCGCCATTATGGCCAAAGGGTGCGTCGTTATGGCCACAAGCTGCGTCATTCTGGCCAAACGCGGATCTCACAACTCCAAGCAGTGGTGTGGATTACAACTGCAGTTCGCCACGTTGAGTAGGCACTTTTGTTGTATTTTCTTAGAGTTTGCTGGGCATTGGGGGACATTCGGCATCTTCTGAATTCAGGCTATGCTTAGGCTCGCCCTGCGCCCAGCCAGAGATGAATCAGAAGAGTCTAAGTCGGCGTCACAGTCTGGCGGGTGGAAGCTTAGGCCTAACGCGACTGCGCCCTGAAGTTGGTGGTCGCGCTAACCCCTTCGGAGCCGCCTTCTATTTTGTTGGTATCGGAACCGGTTTGGACTTCCGATACCAAGGCTAAAACGGGCGGTCACCGCCGGTGACCACCCGTTTTAGCCTTGGTATCAGAACGAAAAACCGCTCTCTTACCAAAACCGTTGGTATCGTATCTTTTTGAGATACGATACCAAGATTGTGGGACAGTTACGATACCCAGAGGCCCGAAAAGTTGGCATACCAAGAATGGCTAGTAGCCGAAGTGGCTTGGTATGTCAAAGGTGCAACAACCTTGGTATGTATACGTGGTGACTGGGCCATCGCTTGCTTGCCTGCTCTATTCTTGGTATCGTAACATGTTGTAAGAACAACCCCTGACTTGGTATCGGATCAAAAAGTTGACATACCAATCTTATAGCTGCACGCATCTCCATCTGGCGAAATGACATGACACACGTCAAGTTCTTGGTATCACACCCATTTGTACTTACGATACCAACTTGGAGGGGCATCAATTGCTAATCTTGGTATCAACCGCCCGCGATACCAAAATTAACTTACGATACGGCCTAATCTTGGTATTGGTCACCCAACGACATTGATGTACAAGGCGGCTCCGAAGGGGCTAAGCCTCAGTTTGAGACCTGCCAGGCGCAACGTCGACCGAGTTTTAGTGCAAACTGTAAGGTGGGAGAGCACTCCTCCATTTACTTCACCTCCTGCTCAGGATTGCTGTGCCTCTTCTATGCACTCGCTCCGCATCAGCCGTTGAGGATGGTCAGGCTCTCATGGTGCACGCATTCAATAATTCTAGACGCCGGCCAGATTGTTTCACTCTTCCCAGAAAACCTGTTAACCTGTTTCACTGTTCTCAGAAACAAAACAATCACTGACTGCGTGCGCCCAACATAAACACTCTGGCGGGTGTCACTCCACTGAGGCCGCGACTGGCAACTTCATGAGGCGCTCTGCCAGAGCGCCCTGAACTCAGTCACTGGTCACGCTGAGCCTAAGTTTCGGATATTGGAGACATTTTGGAGGGTCTTGCCCAAATTGGGAATTTGAGTTCAGGCCTTCTGTGCCCCTTTCATGCGCATGCTTAGTACCGCACTAAATGAAACAGAAATTAGCAACCCTCTCGTGTGGCCACAATGTCGCGGCGTGTGGCCAATATGACGCAGCGTGTGGCCAGAATGTCGCACCCATGTGGCCATAATGACGCACCGTGTGGCCAATATGACCATTGGCCAGAATGACGCACCCGTGTGGCCATAATGTCCATGTGGCCAGAATGACCCAGTACCCGACTTAGCAGGATGCTGAGATTAGTATGGCATTTCGCAAAGTGGCGTCTCGTTCTGATCGTTGCATCCAGTCGTCTAAAATTTTTACAGTTTACTAACAACACCAAACAGTACGTCGGGGCCAAATTTTGGCCTGATATATTGTGACGAAGCTCCCCAAACCACGCCCTGTTTCCGTTGCCTCTGTTTGCTGATCAACGTCGTGTTCCTGCTGTACCTGTCGACGTGCGCTTTGCCCTTCCTTCCTGGGACTAATCCACCCTCCTGCAGAGCGCAACTCGCCGCCGAATTCCCCATGGGACACCGAGCCTAATCGCTCCCCCCCCGCCGCTCTCAACCGGCCCATTCCCTTCCCCCTGCGGCCCTCTGCTGTACAAACTATGCCGCCGTCCAAGACTGGCCGCCGACCGGACTCGCCGTCCCTTCCCCCTCATCGGCCGCCTTCCTCTGTGAGACTACGCCGTGCCGCTATGGACTGTGCAGAAGACGAACCAGTTCCCAGGACGAGAACCCGATTAGTTATCTTCTGTGACCAGCGTGTGTCCGTCCTCTATCGGTTTCGCCTTTGACTCTGCTGTCCATAAATACGCGGCGCGCTCAGTGATACTTGGTCAATTATTCTCCTGCGTTTCCTGCTCTACTCCGACTCCCGTCTCGTCTCTACTTGCTTTGCCAGTATTGTCTAAATCCGTTAGGTGAATAAGAAAGCGACCGAAAAGTCGACCGTCCAGTGGCACTTCGCCACAGACATTTTTGGAGCCGCGTAAGCGGGCCTCGGTGGCGTTTGGGTCCTCATACCCTTCGCCCGAATGCCGAGTGAGCCTCTGAAGTGAAAGCCTCTTTGTGAGCGCTTGTGATGCAGTTGAACTGTCTCAACTGATCCTGCATCCTCGCACTTTTCAAACTGGCAAGTAGCTGTGAGTTGAAACGAGGCTGGGACTAGTGTTGCGTGAGCTCAGGGTGAGCACGCTTGACCTGACTGGGTCTCCACCGTATTGTGGACAGTCAGTGGGGCTTGTTGTACCCGTTTGTCCTGGTTTCCACGCAAGAACGACCCCTTGAAAGCTTGCTTTCTTGGTGAGACGAACTTGGTGGGAAAACGTGAAATTCCTCGCTGTGGCTTAGCTGGAAACGAGGGTAATTTTTGCTGTCGCGTCCAAACCCAACTGAGGCCTGCAACTCACGTTGTTGTGCCAGTTCAGTTGCCCTAGTGAGACATTCGTCCGGAACGGGGGTTGGTTGGACGGCCAAACGGAAGAGACTTCGGTTTCTGAAGTTTGTCGGACAAATTCCAAATTCTAATTTGAAAGTCTAAGCTCGATCGTCGGCCCATTCTGCCGTTTGGTGCCTGACTGACAGAGCGGACGCGTTCTCTGCGCCGTTGAGCGTGCCACATTCGTCTGCCCATCCTGCCGCTTGGGCGTGATCGAAGAGCGAGCGAACCGCTGACGGAAGCCACCGCTAATTGCGTGCGCCCGTTGCAGAGTGACCAGTGCCTCATTGTTTCGCCCTGAAGAAGGGAGAGGCTGACCTGCTCGCTGGTGAGTTAGCCGAAGGGAGAAACCCTGCTAACGCGAGTAGAGGGAAGGCAACCACTGTTCACGCTTACAGAAGTGCACAGTGTCAGCTGGCTTTGTAGAGCCACGTGCAAATTGCGACGCTGTCATTTGACCTGCTTCACTAGCAGCGGCGAATAGACGGTGCGATTCTGTCCACGCAACTCGTGAGGCTTAGTAGAGCCCCGATTGTTTGCGAATTTCGTAGCACTGCACCTTAGTGCTGTTCGCTGTGCTAAGCTGTACTGCCGAAAAGGTCAGCGCCGAAGGCTAAGCAACCATGCCCGAAGGCACAGCTACCGTCGCGGTTGAAGCCGAGCGTCTGCAACGTGTGCTTGAAGTAGCTGCCCGTTTTGATCAGTTTCTGGCTAGCCTTCCTGCTGGGACCGATCTGAATACGCTGTTGCAAAATGCGCAGAACAGACAGCCCACGAACGTGCCGAGCTCGTCCACGTTGGAGTATACCAACAAGCTCGCGCTCAAGCAATTGGTGCGCATGCCCCTCTTCAATGGAGATCGTTCGCTTCGAGTGGACAGATTTCTGTATGATGTGGGAAATGTGTTCAAGCAGTGTAGCGTCTCACGTGACGCCCGCGCTGAATTGTTGCGCTCAAGGCTAGACGACGACGTCGCCGCCTATGTCTCCACGTTGCCGATCACAACTCAGAGTGACTTTGACGCGCTTTGCCGCGCTCTGCGAGACAAGTACCGTAGGCCAGAGGACACAGCTCTGGCCCGACAAGAGTTAACCTCTCGCGTGCAACTCGAAGGAGAGAGTCTGACAGACTTCGGAAAGGCTATCAAAGGGTTAGGCCGCATTGCCTATGGCGAAGGCTGGCTTAGTGCCAATCGCGCTGATGACCCTCTGGACCTGAGGAGCGCTGTGAAGGACGCTTTTCTGAATGGCATCAGAGGCGAGTTGAGGAGAACTGCTAGAGTCTTATGCCCCAACGAGAACCTTTCGTTTGAGGAGCTGGTAGACTGGACTGCAGACTTCGAAGCGAAAGTGCGAACTCCTCGCCCCGTTGTTGAGATGCCGCCCCTTTTCCCTCGAAGAACAGCCTACAATGGTGCACAGCTGAACGTAGCTGGAACTGACTTGTCAGAGAGCTCCGATGAGCCGGGCGTTTGCTATGTCGAGTGCTACAACTGCGGTGGAAACCACTTTGCTCGTGGGTGCCCGCACGGTTCTCAGCAACAAAGGCACAGCAGCCATGACGATTGGGAACAACCGGCACTAGAGCAGAGGCAGCCCAACCAGGCGCGCCCCCAAGAGAGCTCCACCGAGTTTCTGGAAGAGCCAGTCGCTCAAGCGAACACACTGTCGCTGGTCAAACTGACCACTGAAGAGCCATTGAAACGGCCCAGTGAGGGCCACAGACTATTTTCCCAAAATCCAGACGTTCACTTGTTGCTGAAGTCGATCGCAGACAAGTTGGAAGCGTGGGAAACTTTGGCGAAGACAGGAGAGGCTTGCATTGGAGAGCCCCTGTCACGATGCAACTCTGTCAGCACACAGTCCGTAGCTGAACAATCTAGCCCAGTGACTAAGACGCTGGAGATACAGAGGAGCAAACTGAAAACTGAGCGGACGCAGCCGAACGCTGCGATAGACAGTGCCACTCGCGTGGCGAGACAACCAACTGAGGCCAATTCAAACGCCAGTTTTGATTTGACGAGCCCAGTAGTCGAGGCGCGCGACCGAAAGGTCCCCTCCTACCTGCCGTTTGAAGCCCCTCCAAAACCAATGGTGATCAGAGGTGAGCTCAACGGACATGAGGCGAACATGCTGTTTGACACAGGCTGCACTGTAACACTGGTCAGTGCCAGATTGGCGAAGAAACTCGGACTCGAACTGACGCCCTCTAATAGACCATTCAGAGTCCTTGATGGACAGATTTCCAACGCCATTGGCGCAGCAGTCGTGAAACTGACCCTTGGAACTGAAGTGTTCCCAAATGTAAAGGTGACAGTGGCTGAAACGACTGCGCATGAGGTGCTGTTGGGCCAAGATTTCATGCCCAGAATTGCGCCACTCACCATTGCCTTCTGTGGGCCTGGAAGAGGCCACATTGTGACGGCAAGCAAGAGTGCTTTGCCCTTTGGTGACTGGTGCAAACCCCGAGAATCTGACAGACGTGAGATGATGAGTCCCGTGACTGACCCTTCTGGGAGGTCGCCAAGTGTCCCTGCATTGGCTAACGCCAGCAGAGCCGTCACCACCAGCTGTGGAAAGTTTGAAGAACAGGCCGTGCCGCCTACTGACATGGCAAATGCCCAGCAAGAAGGCTATCTTAGCATGCAAGTCCCCACCCCTGAAGGTGTGAGCGCCAAGCGCCGCAAGAAGCGCAAGCAAAAGACAGAGATGCCCCTTGGCGCGAAGCGCAGGCAGACCACTTCAGTGGTGCCCAGTGCACAAGGCTCAGGTGTCGCAGATCTGATAGCTGGTGTGACTCTGTCACTTCCACCTGGCGATTGTCTGTCAACGAGTGCTCTGCGTGCAAGCAGCCGAGACGCCCCGCAAGAGCCGACGCCCTACGTGATCCCGCACCGTCGAGACCCCGCGTCCCAGCTGACCCGGGAGGCCCAGTGGAAGCCCCTGAAGCCGAGCTGGCTGACCCCCATTCCCGCTGCCCGTTCTACCGCAGCAGCCCAAGCCACCAGCCGATTCCAGAAGGAGAACCTTGAGCCTGGTGACCACGCCTTGGTGCAACATCGACCCCTGCAGCAGACCGGACTGCTCCTGCGACCTGAATCCCCCTCCAGAGACTACTCCAGTAGACGCGAGGACGCGTCTGTGAGAAAATGGGGAGGAATGTGACGAAGCTCCCCAAACCACGCCCTGTTTCCGTTGCCTCTGTTTGCTGATCAACGTCGTGTTCCTGCTGTACCTGTCGACGTGCGCTTTGCCCTTCCTTCCTGGGACTAATCCACCCTCCTGCAGAGCGCAACTCGCCGCCGAATTCCCCATGGGACACCGAGCCTAATCGCTCCCCCCCCCCCCCCCCGCCGCTCTCAACCGGCCCGTTCCCTTCCCCCTGCGGCCCTCTGCTGTACAAACTATGCCGCCGTCCAAGACTGGCCGCCGACCGGACTCGCCGTCCCTTCCCCCTCATCGGCCGCCTTCCTCTGTGAGACTACGCCGTGCCGCTATGGACTGTACAGAAGACGAACCAGTTCCCAGGACGAGAACCCGATTAGTTATCTTCTGTGACCAGCGTGTGTCCGTCCTCTATGGTTTCGCCTTTGACTCTGCTGTCCATAAATACGCGGCGCGCTCAGTGATACTTGGTCAATTATTCTCCTGCGTTTCCTGCTCTACTCCGACTCCCGTCTCGTCTCTACTTGCTTTGCCAGTATTGTCTAAATCCGTTAGGTGAATAAGAAAGCGACCGAAAAGTCGACCGTCCAGTGGCACTTCGCCACATATATCGAGTCAGCATTGACAACGACGGCGCCAAGCTTGTGTTCTCCCTTCCTTTGCGCGCCCTTCACAAAACTAACCGATCTTCAACAAACCGTTGCCATTCAGGCAAGACACGTTGGAATAAGCCGAAACTCCACACACAAAAATTCCTTAGATGTGTTTATACCGTGTGCAAATTTGGTTGAATTGCGTTGGATAATTTGAAAGTTATTAGCGATCGAAACCCCGAGCAGATAAATGCGCCACCCTGTATAACAGTGTCATTAGTTAGTGTACTAGAGTCTTTAGCCCGTAGGTGACACTGTGTGCTGAGGTGTGCTTTGGCATTACTGTTCTGCGACTCATTGAAAGCCACTGATGAACGCCCACAGCAATCTACAGTGAGTCGTTATTGCCAGAGTTCTGAAGTTGCTGCAGTGTGGTGTGACTGAACCCTAATGGCAAGTGTTCTTCGCAGCCGACCATTCACTGCTGATGTTCTCTCGAGCTTCAGTATCAACAGTGAGCGTGGTAGGATTCACAGGTGGCGAAACTCATGCACGTTAAGTATAATTGGCTGCAGAAGGTGACAGTAATTCCCAACATGGTTCATGAAGGTACGCCGCAGAGAGATCACAAAGCAAATAGAGCGAGCAAGCATGATAACTGATTAGGAATCATCGATCTCGACTTCTTCTTCCTGGGCCGAATGACTATTGGCCAGCACGCTTTGGTGCACTATGTTCAGAGTGGCACCGTGGGGCAAAAGACGATCGATGTCGTTGTCACCTCTGGCGATCCTGGTCTTGTCGCTGCTATCTCCAAGGTAGATCTGAAGATGGAAACACATGGGAAATGCGCATGCATCACATTTGTAGAGAGTGAGGTCGTCATATGAAGCTGGACACCTTCACGTCACTCAGGCGGCGCACTCGAGACAGAGCGACATAGAGTTGACCATGGCCAAAGACAGGGGGGTCCAAGTAGACTCCGACTCTGTCGAGCGTTTGCGACTGCGCCTTGTTGATGGTCATGGCGAAGGCCAGCTGCACAGGGAACTGGCGGCGCTGCAATGCGGAATCTTATGCAATGAACACGCAAATAAAATTCCACAACACTCGTGTTAGCTTGTTCACTCAGACACTTGTCATGACCTATGGTAAGTGGGTGATACACTGCAAAACGCATAAACATTTTGCACACCGAGAAGTAGGTCTGGCCACGCTCGTGCTGAGACTCCAGCGCGATTCTTGGGATGAAGGTGAAGTCGCCAGCATGAGAGCCACTGCAAAATTCCAAGTTCAAACATGTAGAGCCAAAGGCAGCATATTGGAGAGTGAAGTTCAAACATACTTGATGATTTCCGCGTAGATGGTGTGCGGGAAGCATTTCTTCACAATGCACCGAGTGCCATTACAAACACCCGCCCCTTGGTTGAGGTTGCGCAGCACCAGGATGGGCGCGCCTTCTTTCAGCTCCAGTCGGTGAAGCGGCATGCCAGGAGGCGTCATCGCGTGCACTACCTCGATGGGCGTGTACATGCGCGCTAAATAGAATTCTACTGTGTTTCACAATATAGAACTTGTCAACAATGTTAAAATAGGCGCAAACCGTCGCAATCGTTGGCGGTCTGGTCGGCGGACAGATAGACATGAGCGTCTCCAGGGAGACTGTCGAGAATCACATTGTTGACTGTGCGAACGATGTCGTTCTTAGGCGCCAGCAACGCGCAGTTCCGCATAGAGTCCGAGTCGTAATCGGTTCCAAACACGAAGTTCGTTAGCTCCTGCACAGACGCCACTCTCATGACCTCTGGCAGACACACGACTTCATCCGAAGTTTCGTCGACAGGGGGATATTTGCCATCGCCCACGGACAGCAGCAGGTTGGCGAATTTGAGCTGGCTGTCTCCTATATATGTCACACGCAGTGTTGTTGCAGTTGAGTATGTAGGTACTGTACAATAGACAACGGAGCAAATGCAGGATACTTACTGTCACTCCCAACAGCGGTGACAGCCCTCAGATTCTCTGACAGCTGCAGCGTGGTGGTCTGAAGTATGTATTAAGTTTGTCCAGAACATGCCATTTTAGTTCACAATCGCGTGTCTTCTTAGGACGTGTATGTACACCTTTTCCCAGAGGCTGCTGAACTTCAACGTCCTGCTGATGATGCGCGACGCGCTGGCCAGCGGGATGACTGGCAGAACCTGGCGGAAATCGCCAGAGAACACGACTGTCTTGGCGCCGAACAATTCCTTGCTGCCGGTCACGTCCTGAAGGAGCAGACTTTGTAGGGTGGCAGTGATCTGATGTGCCACAATGGCGTCAGTGGTACATGTATGCATGCATTCTTACTTTCAGCAGCCTGTCCATAGCTTCAATGGCAAAGCGATCAGCCATGCTGATCTCGTCCCAGATTATCAGCGACGCTTCGCGAAGGGCTGTCGCCTGCGCACTCTGCTTGGAGACAGCACAGCAGGAGTGGATGTCCAGGGTGTCAGTTGGGATGGAAAAGGCACTGTGAGCAGTGCGGCCGCCACGAAGTTCCAGGGCCGCCACACCAGACGACGCGGCCACAAATGCAGACTTCCCCTCTTGGCGCAGCATGTCGACCAGCATGTTGAGCAAGAAGGTCTTGCCTATAGATACAATATCAGCAGCTGAGAGATTGTAATGTGGCTGCGCAAGCTCACTGCACTGCAATCCGCACCGTAGCCACCAGGCGCGTCAATGAAGAACAAAAGCCCATGCTTGCTGGAGACCGAATCCAGAATTTGCGAAAGGTGGCCCTGTTGTTCAGACGTGAGGTGTCGTCGCCTCTCAGCGAGCTCACCAGGATCGATGGGTGGCACGCTGAATGAGGCGCAAGCTATGCTTTGGCAAGGCAATGATGAATTGTATCAATTGAGTACGACACAACAACAATATGCTGTGCATGCATACTCGTCTTGGATTGGCATCTGACTGGCGGCTTCTTCAGGGGGCTCGCGCAGTCCTTTGTAGTGGTCCAGAGATCGACCGTGAAAGGCCAATAGAGTTGCGATCCTGCGCAAGGCGCAGTCGACAGCCTCCTCTTCCGACATAGCGACACCGTTGCGACGGCGGCTCGCGTGGAGGATGTCGTCAGTTACATCCTGTGGTGTTGTCCCAGCTACAGGCTCATCAAGCCAACGTTAAACATATGGGAGAATGAAACCTGCTGGAATCTGTCGAAAAGCGCCCCAGGGTCTGCTGGAGTGCAAGCGATGAGCAGACTGACAAAGAGACGGCGGAGCTGACGCCCTCTGCTGATTTGGGCTGCTTCAGTGAGGCACTGGACGTGCTCGTTGTCGTCAATGGCGAGGCCCATCTTGACGCACGCCTCTTGGAAGCTCTCACACTGCTCGCCGTTGACTGCATTAGACATTAGACATACTATGATCATTGCGCTGTAAACTGCAATACTTGTCCTGTCGCAATGGAGTACCGTTCATAAGGTCCTCGTAGCTGACGGCGCCACACTTCTCAGTGAGCAGCAGGCGCAGGTAGAAGCGATCGGTGTCTGTGGGCGCAGCGCTGTACATGCGCCCAATCATGGGCGGGCGCTTGCCTTCACCAATGCCCCTCTTGCGTCGCTGCCATTTCCCTCGATTGTAGGTGTACTTCTCTGGCACCTCGCTGTACTTCAGGTTGCGGGCTTGCTCGTCGCACTGATTCAGCTCGAACCATGCAGTTAGCGTGGTGTTCTTGATGTCGACCTCCTCCAATTGTTGGCCCTCCTACAATGCGTCACTACTGAACAGTAGGTATGACAGCCAATTCTAAAATTGTCTCATTGGGCAAATGACAGTGGCACGATGAACAAACAGGTGTGAACTTGAGAGCATTGCAGATGTTGCTCACTTGTAGCACAATTTGCTGATTCTCGTGCGTGTGCACAGCCAGCCGTTGGACAGGTGGGTAGGTCCAAGCCAGGTCGTTGCCCATCATGCGGTCGCACGCCTCTGGGGGAGAGATATACCTGGCGTCGAGGTACTTCTGAACAGAACACACCTTGTGTATTGATTGATGATATAAATCACACCAGCGCATCAGGCATGCCACCTGAATCTCGTCTTCGTTTGGTGTCTCCTGACTGTCAGATTCCGCAAGTTCTGTTGGAGTGGGCAGAGCGGTGATGGAGATCAGCACTCTGTCTGGGCCCTTGCAGAGGTACATGAAGAGGTACTTGGGCGCGTTGCCACTTGCCACCACTTCCACATTGATGTGGCACTCAAATTCGGCAAGCAGCCAGGGGCAGTAGGGCACCACTCGGCGGTTGTCGAAGGAGTACTCCACCCCACGCTGCACTACTTTCACCACTCGCCCATCGTCGGGCCGCTTGTAGATTGGGGCTCCACCAGTCTCTGAGAGCGTCGTCTCCTCGCAGAATCTCATGGGGAAGTGCTTGGCGCATTTGTTGTCCTGCATGCATGGCGCGTTGGTGTTGGCACCGCACATTCCATGGAGCATATGGCGCTTCACCAGCGCAAAGAGGTGGGGCTCCTGAAGATGCTGTCTGAGTTGTGCTGGCACAACCACACGCACAATGATACGATGGTGTATGTCGATGCACTATGTCGATACGGAATGACAATGCTACTACAGCTATCTTGCTCACCGATTCAGGGTCTGGCAGGTATGCCCTGATAAAGTGGTCGACCTTCTCAGGCGTGTCGGGGTGCCAGGGGGCCTCCAGAGTATACAGCAGGTGAGCGTGAAGCAGTCCACGTTTCTGGGATTCCACTACGCCCACATAGGCGACGACAGGGTACTTTTTCACGATCAATTTGTGGAGCTTCTTCTGAAGAGAGAGTAGCGCGTGTGATGACACATGCCACACTCCATACCGCAGCATTAACTACAGTCCCAGCGGGAAATAGCGGCCGCTTTCGCGCGACCGCGCGAAAAACAGCGCTTTTGCGCTTCTCTGTTGTTACCATGCAAATCCGATCGTACACAAAACCATTTCGTGTTATGGTAGCATAGCAAATTTGCATAGTCACAGTGCAGAAAGCACAGAAGCGTTCTTTTTCGCGCGGAATCGCGCGCGCAGGACAGAAACGCGCAAAAGCGGCCGCTATTTCCCGCTGGGACTGTATACTGGCAGCATGTGCCAGAACCATTGTGAAACATAGCGCCCAGATCTCTAACTGCAAGCTACTTCCACCAAAGTTGCTGCAGTTTCCATACCTCATCAACTATACTGGCAGCATATGCCAGAACCATTGTGAAATATATAAAGCGTCCAGATCCCCTAACTGC
>JASAMZ010002494.1:0-15710 GCA_030248115.1 Linhomoeus sp. GSCO2_2
ATACCTTCGAGCTTCCCTGCGACGGAATGGCCATTCCCGACAGCCAGGTGCGATGTTGACTTAGCGGGCTTCTTGTGTAGCGAAATTCGCAACTTCGTCGTCCCAACTTCTTAGGTGAAGCTCCGCTTAGGCGCCAACCACCTGTTATTGGGCGCCCGAACCAGGGCGGACAACTCGACCCTCTGTCGCGCTGAGCAGTTGCTGTACCGCGTGTACTGGAGACCTGCTGATCTGCTGACGCTCAGAGCAGACGTGGCGCGCGACCGTGACGGCATCGGCAAACTCGACCTCAGTGGCGCCTGCATGGTCAACGACCCCATTGCTCCAGACCTGTCGTCGCAGCCTTTCTGCGACCTGCTGTCCGTCGCTCGTGAACCCCAGAACGACGGGAGTCCAGGAATCATATTCTACTGCAACTGTGCCGCGTCAACGGCGGAACGAACATCCAGGGTTGGCACCTACGCCAGCGGCGGACACAGCGTCCAAGACAATTTCGCCCTCTTAGATGGTAGGTAAGATACAGAACGCACGTACCGTAAACCTCCAATAAGCGACCTACACCCCTCAAGAGGGGGGGAGGGGGGGCGTTTATTAGAGGGGTCGCCCGGACGCTTATTTCATATTGCAAACCTCCGTCTACTGGTTTCTTTGCTTACTCACTAGAGGGAGGGGGGTTGCTTATTGGATGTTTTGCGGTACCGGGTTCTTTCGTAAAATAGCCCTGCCATGGCCGCCGTCATGGGCCCCTCGAAGTCGTCGAAGGGAGGGGCTTATTTACAGAAAAACCCGGTACGTATGTAGTTGACTTGCATACTGCTGCGCGTGATACTTCTTCAGTGGAGGAAGGCCTGTGGATCGCTCTGCCGACGGCCACCGACCACGTGTCTGAGCAGATCTGGTATGCGGGCATTCTTCCCGGCACGCGGTACCTCGTTGTCGGCAAAGCCTACTGGGGCACCAAGAATAAACGCCGCTTCCACGATGAGAGCTTTCAACAGCAGCACTATTACTACCAGAGGAGAGCTGACATTCTGGCAATGACCTTGAATGCCGCTGGAATCATGGCCTCAGTTGTATGGGAAAAAGCGAACAATAGAATGGAAGAGGAAGACAGTCTACTATTGTGCTGGATTGACACAAACAAGTTGCCGACTGACTCTTCCGAAGTCGACGAACAGCTGGACTGCAAAACAATAGGCCGCCACTTTCGGGAAAGCGTTCAGCCGCAGGATGACTGCGTAACGACGGGGGATCGACCGTTTGGGGAGAGAGGGTGGGTTGAATGAATGCTCAAGTCAAATGAGATGAACGAATGTCAATGATAAGTTTGTGAGGCAACGTATGTAGAGAGCGAGGTGGGTCGTTTACAATAGTCGTGTTGATTGCGGTATCGTTGCTCTAACCGAATCCACCATCGCATCTTGCCGTTCAGTGACGTCTCCATCAGCTACTGGAGCGCGGCCGACGCCTGGCTGGTGATGCGCTTCCGCTATTGTCGGACGAGCGCCCCAGAGGACGACCACCTTCTGTTCTCGGCCATTCTGGTCGATCAAGTTTTGAACTCTTCTTTGCTGGGTAGCAGCGACGTCGAGCTGGAAGTGGGTCCCACTCTTGTGGGCATCAACGTGACGGACCGATTCGGGCGGCCATTTCTCTTCGGCGCCAACGGCGGCAGACTGCGCGACGCCTACGCCGTTCGGGAGAACCAACTCTTCATGGTGTCGCAGACCCCCTTTCGCCGGGACCTTCCCACTCAGGCAAACGTGCTCAAGTTCGTCTTTTCTCTGGACGACGATGAAGAATGATTAGAGATTACCTACTGCCCATTGCTTGTGGACATTCGTCTTCGTGTACAGTGCTTGATTGTGCCAAAGGAAGCAACACCGCGTTATCAACCGGGTGGTTCAAGACCATTCCGACGCCAAAAAACATTGGCATGACAATCAGCCAGCCCGCACAGTGCTGGCGTCAGCTGAGCAAATGGCTAAAGGTTCGAAGTTGTCGTCTCAGAGTGGGTCATCTTCTGAAGCCGAAACCACCGGACATGATGGGGTCAAAGGATCGTTTCTTGAGTCCCGGCAGTCGCACGCCAATAACGGTGTAGTCACTTGGTGACTCGAGTCTCGATGGTCGCCTGAAGCTTTCTCAGCGTCGGAGTAAACTTTTGAAGGTGTGACGAGAAACGACGTTATTCAATATGTGTATGCGAATGTTGGTCTCAAGCTGCTACAAACTGTCGTTAGACCCTGCTGCTCGCTCACCAATCGTTCCGAGGCCTTTCTCTCAGCAAGTGGTCCCAGAAGGGGTGCTGAGGCGGCATCCTTTCCAGCGCTTGCGAAGATGCGATGAGCAATGCGATCGCCTGTGACAATATTATGCACCCAGTATTGACCTCCAACTTAGGGTTAGCACTGTTGCCAATTCATTTAGAAACTCTTACCAGGAGTGCGCCTGCAACATGTTGCTTCAGGATCGCCATAGGCCAGTTGGAGATTTTTCTTGCACTGTTTCTCGTTGGGTAGAAACAGAAAGGAGAAGGCTTGTTTGTTTACGAATTACGACTGACGTTTGGGGCGCTCAAAGGTCTCGGATTAATGGAAGTCGCTGGATGACGCGGTCACCGCATACCCTCTATGACCACGAGTCGCCTTGGGGCACGTGCGTTTGTCTCACCTGCTCAGCGGAGGGGGCCGATTGCGCACGGCATTAGTTACGCTTATCCCATAGGGTGGGCGAGCGACTAGTCGATCGCTTCCCCGTGACTTGGACGGAGTGGGTGTGCCCGTCCTATTATTGTTTAGCATCAATGCCAGGGGGCGTACCGTTGCGTGATAGTGCCCAGCCCACCTACAATTGTGACGACTAACCGGAATCCTCACAGTCACAACTGCGTATCTAGGGTATTCTAGCAGGGCAAAAGCGAACTGCTGGAAGGTCGACGAGTGCTCGTCGTTAACACAACCACATCCAAACAACAAGGGAATGGGCGAAGTGACGTGTGAGGTGACACAGACGTCAGGCGATTCGGCGTTCCGCTCATATGAATGAAGTTGGCCGCAGACAATGTTTCGTCATTCTTGAATGCGGCGTGTGTCGGCGGAGCATGACCGCAAATCGGCATCAAACATCAAACATTAGACGCCAAACTGCCGTCTTACAACACATGCAAAGTGTTTGTATCATGTGATGTCCGACTAGGACAGCACTTTTCAACTCGACATGGTTACAAAACCATTCGCTTCCTCAAAACAGTGCCGTCTACTGTAGGCGGACACAGCCGTGGCTTGATTAATAATACTTAATTCTTAATTTCTTAATTCTTACCTAGTTCTTAATTTCTTTTCAAGTCATTCATCTGCCTCATCTTCTGAAGCCAAATCCGCCAGACATGATTGGGTCGAAGGGTCTCTTGAACACAAGCGGTCGCTTGTCCATTACCCCGTATTCTATGGGAATCGCCAACTTCACCGGTCGCCTGAAGTTTTCAATCTCTTTGAAGGAATCATGACTGCAATTAGATCATGGGTTTGCCAACGCATCGCCTGATTGAGTCATCTATGTAATGACCCGGGTGACACTGGCGCCCACCAATGACTCGCATTGCGTTGTTTCCTATTGCCTAGATGCATGATACCTACCTCATCAACTCCCCCCCCCCCCCTCTCCTCCAATGATCGGAGTTTTCCGCTAAGCGTCCCTCCCATCGCCAGAATGAAGGCGTCGAAGTTGGGACAAGGAGGGGGCACATAAGCGGAAGAATTTGGTGGCATCTACGTACAAGAATACAAAAGATACTTCACATATACACTCAGAGCTTCGGTCTTAGACTAAGTCGTAGCAACGGTTGAATCCAGATCCTACAGTAGATTGCATCCTGCTGTTGTTACTTACATAGGTACTTAGGTACAAACATATTCAAGGCAACGTTAGCAAAAGGTTCGCTCACCAGTCGACACGAGGCCTCTCTTTCAGCAGAATTCCCCAGAAGTGGTGTCGATGCGCTGTTCTTTCCAGAGCTTGTGAAGGTCCGATGAGTAGTGCTGCTGGCTGGCAAGACAGCTAACGTCATATCTCTCTTGGTATTGTAAAACGTGTCTGCATTTAACATAGAAATAAGATTAATACGGTAACACAAGCACTGTAACAAAGTATGCTGCAATAACGGTATGTAGTACAAGTTTGGCGGGCGCTCTCAGCGCTCTCACGTTCCCATGGTGAATATCGCTGCGCGCTGTTTGTTTTGGTTTCCCAGTGATCTCAATGGTGTTTTGGTCTGTTCTGCGGTGCTTCACACAGTTTCCCTTTCTCACGGTCGCCAGTATTGTTTGGGTTAGCGCGATGCTACTTAACGTTATATTTACCACCGGAACATTAGGCTGATCTATTTCATCCGTTTGTCGGATCTTTGCTTTTTCGCGATCCGCCGGGCCGATTCGGCCCAAATTTTGACACGTTTTTGAATTTGGGATGCCGATCACATATCAGAAGAGAAATTTCAACCAGGCAAGTCGTCCGGGGGACGCAGTATACTCCACAAAGTCGAACTCCTACGCACGGTGACTCCTCTGCTGTCGTGGCCTCCTGACGCTTCCAATCATAAAAGTGATGCCGAATTCGTGATCTACATCCCAGAATACCCCACAATCGACATACAACAACACCCCTATCTTCCTACCGACTCTGGGAATCGAATTCCGTACTTGGGTTACGGTAGCATGCAAATTCGTTACAGGTACGTCCAAACATCATCTAAACGCTAAACGAATGCCAAATTCGTAATCAGCGCCCCCAAAAACCCCGCAATCGAGTATAATATCGCGAAAGTCGACCCGACACCCAATATTCAAATGGACGCGGCAGGGTTACTGTAGCTCCGCAAATTTGCCAAAAACACTTTTATGGACCAGATTTCAACGTAGAATCGTGTGAAACCACTTTTGAACCGATTCGGCAACGCATTCGAGCGCTACAGACGCTGAAACGCGAAAAGCGCAATTTTTTACTCCGGAGTCAAAAAAGTTCCACCAAGATAACTTTTTTGTGTCTCAACCGATTTTCTCCGTTCATGGCTCATTCGATAGGGGACATCTAGGAAGGAGCACCAAAAGCGGTCTCGCGGCTCTAGCTGCTACCTATCGCGCACAGCAAACCGTCAAAGTCGGAAAATAGAGAAAAATCGCGAATTTTTCAAATTTGGCGCCAAAATGGGTCCCGCAGCGATCCAATTCTTGTCTTCCACCCTCGGCCTTATCGAGTACTACAACATATCAAAAGATAGTATATACCTACCTTGCCCAACCCAATTTTCAGTACTTTGAAAATTTAAATTTTTGAATTTCCCGCCAACGGGGTCCCGGAGCATGACCCCGTTTGGTGTCCACCCTGCCCACCCACTAGGTCTACCCAACGCAAAAGACCGTTTGCAAATCGGCCGCTGCACGCGCGAACGCCGTTGACTGTAATTTTCTGCGTTTCGCGCACAATCGCTATATACTCCACACTTTTTGTAGAGTATAAAAATTCTTCCGACAACTTTGACGTTGCGCTGCAGTCGAACGCGACGTCGTAGGAAGTTGGTGTAATTGAATAAAGTATTTGACTTTGTGCCCTCTATCTACACACCAAATTTCAGCTCAATTTGTTGTAATCGTTATTTGAAGAAATGGCCAATCTTTCAGCAAAATCAGTTTACAGTCGATTGAGCTGAAATTTGGTGTGTAGATAGAGGGCACAAAGTCAAATACTTTATTCAATTACACCAACTTCCTACGACGTCGCGTTCGACTGCAGCGCAACGTCAAAGTTGTCGGAAGCCCTTATAACCCACGAACGCGAAAGAATTTTTGAAATTTCTCTTCTGATATGTGATCGGCATCCCAAATTCGAAAACGTGTCAAATTTTGGGCCGAATCGGCCCGGCGGATCGCGAAAGAGCAAAGATCCGACAAACGGATGAAATAGATCCGCCTAATGTTCCGGTGGTAAATATAACGTTAAGCTTGTTCATTGTTGCTTGCTTTAGTCCTTGACTTGGGAATTGGTTGAAGAACTAAAAGAACCTGCGGACACGCTCAGAAGATCGGCGTGTCACACAAGGGCACGTACATGCTTGGTGTTTGTACAACATATATATGTGACGCCCAGAATCTGCATTCGTATAGAATCGGCGCCGATTCTGACGGTCACCCGTCCACATTTCGCATAATGCGGATTCTGGACGCGGCGCCGTCCAGAATCCGCCTTAGGAGAAGCCTGCTCCTGGCACGGTATGCGTAAGTTGGACGGCCAGAATCCGCACTCTCGATCGAATACAATGTTACTTCCATTGAAAGCATTATTTTCCTTTGAAATTAGGCTATGCTTAGGCTCGCCCTGCGCCCACAGTGCACAAGAGTCAGTCGGCGTCGCAGTCTGGCGTGTCGAAGTTTAGGCTTAACGCGACCGGTGGCCGACTTCAGGGCGCGCGGAGCGGGCCCTGAAATTGGTAGTCGCGATAAGCTTCAGCTGGGACCCGCCAGTCATCTGGACGGGGACGCGTTCAGCATCCGCATTATGCGGCTTCTGAACGAATTCGGAAAGTGGACGTTAAATACGGTACTCCTCTGTACCTACAATACTGTAGGTACTGTATATCATGTGCCCATATGGACTGACATTATGACTGCAATGTGTACCTACAACATAAGTACTGATAGGTTTTGAACTGAAGGGCTCATCTTACCAGAAGCAGATAAACAAGGTTCCACATCGCGAACGCCATCGTCTCTTGCTTGGAAAGAGGGAAGATCAGAGACAGCCAATATCAAGTCCAGAAATTAAACGAAAGTTTAGAAGTGCAACTGAAGGAAGGTTGAATGATGATTTCAGCAGACACCTTGCGTCAACGATATAGCCCGGGGGCACGCACACAAATGTCACCTGCTCAGCGGAAGCGCATGAGTGACCCACTCGCCGTACGTAGGCGGCGATTGGTCAATTGTTCTCCATTGACGTCGGGTCGGCTAATCGAATATTTCCGTCCTGCTTCCCCTACTGCTAAGTCGATGCCTTAGAAGGTAGGCACCTACCGATACCTGTAGACTAACCCATTCATTCTCTTTCCACCTGTGGCGAGATGACAGGACGGACGTCATTTTCGCCAAGTAATTTGCAGCGCCGAAAGGCCGTTCTATTCCCGGTAAACAGAGCCGAGCCAAACAACATAATGTAACAGGAACTAGAGCGCGAGAGCCACAGATACGGCGGTTGACATTTGGGCAGGCTTGATTCACAAGTCTATCGTATGGTCAGCAAGTATCCGGGAAGCAGAACGAAATGTGTCATAGTATACAACACAAGCTCATCCGTAGACCAATTCGCTCGAGACGATGAAGCAGCGATTCGTCAGTCCGCCGCTGCCGGCGCTTCCCTTATTCGTTTTAGGCGAGCTCTTACTTCCGCTCGACTTCTTCTCGCTCTTGCTGCTCGAAGGCCTTGTCGACTGACGCTTGGCAGCGTTCGGCGACAGAAACCTCGGACTCTTCTTGCCGTCGGCCGACTTCTCTTTCTTCTTCTTCTTCTTCTCCTTCTTCTCTTTCTTCTGCGACGACTCGTCACCACCTTCGTTATTGTTTCCGCTTTCGTTTCCTTCGCCGCTCGCTTCTGCATCGTCGTTCGCGTTCGCTTTCTTCTTCTCCTGCTTCCTGGCCTTCTTCTCCTTCTTCCTCGCCTTTCTGGCGGCGTCGTCGTCTTCGCCGCCGGCTAAATGTTTGCACCATTGTCATAAACGGCATGAGCAGTGCATTGGGCACGACCATGCGTACACCACCACCAGTACACATGCGATGAACACCAAGAATGCCGAATTAATACAAGGGAATATGCTTAACTACAAAACCGAATATCTGAGGCAGCTACATTTGGCCGCATCTTCGTCTCCTCCAACTCTCGCCTTATTTGCAAATTTCCGGAATCTCGCTGCCTCTCCATGATCCACCACTTCAGCGGCGCCGTTTTCGGTCATATCTGCTCTACGTACGACAATAGACAAATCTCGAATTGGGTGCCTCGTCTAGGCTAAATGTACGTTCTACCCACTTATGTACTTTACTACACTGTTTTGGCCGCTTGAGTAGATGTCTTCACAACAGACTAGTGAAGAAGCCCGTTGAAGTATTCATGGTGATCCATTGACGACAAGCACACTTCGTCTTTGGCTCCAGTAGCAACGAAGCCTCAGAACCAATGTTACCGTATTCTCCGACATGATTGCGGTCATGTGCAGAGACGACTATGTTATCGTATCTCAGGGTGTTCGTAAAATCGAGGACGCTCTTGCCGAGACTTGTAGATTGAAGCACAGAATGTCGTAGCCTTGGCAGCGAATGAAGTTGCCGAGTCGCGTTCGCAATTCATGGTCGTAGCTCGCAGGCCTCGCACTTACAGCTGTTCGTTGCTGCCCGACGGTAGCTGATGACAGGATGGCGACTTCCTCGTTATGTAACGGGGCGCTTTCTACAGAAGCGGAGTCGACCAGCGACGGCCATGACGCTGTCGGCGGTCCGCCGGCCGGCGAGCTTCCGTTTCTGCCGGACGTCGTCTGGTCGAACGTCTTCTCCTTTCTGGAGCTGAAGCAGAGGGCCAACGTCTCGCAGGCGAGTTGCTCATTGGTGTCTATTGAGTCTCGGGAGATAGATTGTTGCATTTATTCGCTAATTATTTACCAATTTGCAACAAACACTTCCCTGTTCTCTGTCTCCAGGTGAGTCGTCGCTTCCACCGCCTGCTGACCGGAGGCGGCTGTTCCCTGGGGGAGGTTGGGGTGGTCAACCTGTTCGAGGAGTGCGTTTGGAAGCAGAACGTTTCGGATTCTGCGGGCATCCGCGTCAAGTGCGTCGTCCTGAGTCAGTTCGAGCAGTTGGCCGCCGTATTCTCCTTTGTCAACCACTCGACCAGCCTCAAGCTCTGGTTCCGCACAGAGGGATTCGTCAGAGCTGTGTTGGGTGGGTGGGTGGCGAGCGTGTAGGCAATGATTGTTGTAGCAAGGATTTGCTGTGCGCACACTTCATATTGGCGTTCATTCACAGCGCCGCAGCCACAAATTCTGACCGACATCTGGGATCGGGGGGGGGGGGGGTGCTCGTCGACTTTACCTTACGTAATAGCGCGTTACTACCAGTAGTAGGTGAACCGATCTTTTTTATGCAATGGAGATATCACCCTCTCTTCTGCAGAGGTGCTTTGTCGTCAGCGCTTCCGCATGAAGTGCGTGGACGTCTACCCCTACGGGGAGGAGTGCTTTCTGGACGTTGTGAAGGAGCAGTTCCCCTCCTGCTCAGCCCTCACACTGAGACCACACGGCAGCTGCTTCTTCTGGGACGGTCTGACGCTCAACCAGTTCCCCAACTTTGATGCCATGGACACGCTGCTGCTCGACAGCGTCAATTTGGGTCAGTATTGGGGAGTCCTGGAGTCGTGAAAGCAATGCAGAGAGTAGCACACTGCTTCTGCCAAATCCTTACACCCCCCCCCCCCCCCCCCACCCCAGGCTGACGAGCAATCACACCTATGTATTGAGCAGTTGAGCGAGTATAGGAGAAGGAGAGTATTTGTCAACGGTCAGTCGTTTTGGCTGATTTGTTGGAGAGCACCAAGAACTCGAGTCTAGTTCTCGTCATCCACTGTCCATAGAATCCGGCCTAACTCCTCGCCCCTCCCCCCCCCCCCCCCAGCCCCCAGCCCCCGACCAATCGCACCTATGTATGGTCATTCAAGTTCTCTGCTCATCTGCAGGTCTGGACGCCGCTCTTCCTCCCACTCTGACGACCCTGGAGTGGACGAATCGTCGGGACGGTCGTTTCGAGCAGTTCCATCCCAAACTGGTGTCGCTGACGAATCTCGAGTACCTCCTAATTGGACACACAGACTTCACGCACGCCGGCAGAATGGAACTGCTGCACAGCGCCATCTGCCGAGAAAACATGCCCAGGCTCAAGTACATCGTGAGTTCTGTGGCGCGGGCGTTGAACTTTGGAGTCTGTGGAACGCACTGAAGTATATCGTAGCACTTCAATGAGCCGCCTCCCCCCCCCCCCCCCCCGAATTCGCCAACGCCACCCCCGCCCCCCCCCCCCCCCATCTAATTGTGCCCTTGCCCCCCTTCCTAGGAGGTTCAGAATAACCCTCAGGTGCTAATCGGGTCATTTACAGTACGCAGCGCGCCGCTGGGTACACAATCGACACGAAATCTCTCAAATTGCAGGTGTTCCGCTTCTGCCACTTTCCCGAGAAGGGCGACTTTTTCCCCTGTGAATCGCTGTCAGATCAACCCCCACTTGGCAATCTGAAGCTTCTGAAGTTCGACCTCTGCTACGGCGACATCTTTCACACGCTGACGCAATTCGTAGCCGCCTGCGACCGCTCCCAACTGAAGATCCTTTCTCTGAACTCGATTTTTGAAGATTTGAACTTGAAAATGGTCTATGAGAGCTTGGCGCCAGCTCTGATGGAGAGAAATGTGTCATTGCACTTTGGCCTGCTTCAAAAGACCCCTCCGTACGCCGTTTTGGGTTACTAACTGTGTGTTTTGAGCTAGATGCAATGGAAACTTGTTTGGGTGCTTTAGAGACAAGATGCGCTCGGCCCTCCCATTCGTCTTTGGAAGTGACCAGAACAGAGTGGTGCCCTCTCCACAAGCTTGGTGGGTGTTTCGGTTGTTGTGAGGAGTACGGTAGCAAGTTCCAACTATAGAACGACAATTGGACGCGGCCTAGTTCCTTGTAGATTGCTTTGTGCCTTCGGTTTTGACGTTGATGTAGAAAGCGATTAAGCGTCTTCGATTCATTGCGTTTGAAGTTCAGTTGGCTTCGGCTGCTGTGGAAGCTGGAGCTGTCTTTCGTCGACTGCTCCGAGACGCTGCGCAAGCTGCTGGGCGGTGGCCTCTTTCCCTTCCTGAGCGAGGCCAAGTTCGTCCAGTGCTCTGCCGTCACGGACGAGATACTGAGATTAGCTGCTAAGGTACCTACATGCTAGGTACGATTCTGAAATCTTTTGTTAGTATTTACTTCTGGTCGCATCACGCGTGGTTGGTTTGGGCACCACAGTTGATATTGTTCCGATCTTTGCCGTAGACTAGTAGTGTGAATGAGGAGAGTACAGCCCACCTTGTGGCATTCATTTTGTAATCGAGCGCCTCCTCTTTCTATCATTCCTGTCTGACCTCTGTCATGCATTCGTATCTGTCTTCCCATTCTTAGTCTCCATCCAAGTTAGGAGTCGTAGTTTAGCAGAGACACGTAATCACACACCCAAGATGTTGCAGAACTGTCCCCGTCTGCGCAAGGTGGCACTGTTGACCTGCGACCAGGTGACCAACGACGGCATGCTGGGCTTCGTGGCCCACTTCCACCAGAGAAAGTCACAGAGCCTCACCGTCTGCTGGAAGAGTCGTCTGAACAGCCTGGCACAGCTATACCTAAAGCTGCTCACTGAGTGCGCCGGCATGCTCGACGGATTGGGCTCCAGGTACTAACTATACGGTATTGTGGGGAAGTGAGTACGATACAGGGTTTTTGAAGAAGGGCTTGGCGCCTTGGTTTGCTGCATGGGGGATGCAGGATAGATAGATGGCCTTGCAGTTTGGCACAGGGGACATGCAGGGCGAAGAGACGATGTGTGTCCGTATCCGGCGACGCTGTAGACATGGCGCTACGTAAAACGACGTTGTTTTTTTGGAAATACCTCCTGGCAGAAGTTTTCTATGGAAATTGGATGTCTTGCACCTTTCCGCTCTGTTATGAGAGGCAGGGCCAGCCCACAACCAGCGAACAATTATTTTCATGTTATGCAAGTGGTTATCTGTTGAATGCACGTTTTACACATCACATCATTAGACACGACCTCCTCCTCCCCACCAGGTTCTGTCCCAAAGTGCTGCCGAGCGGCGAGTCTCAAGTGCGCATCCTCGTCTGGGACAAGGGGGATACGCGCAAGTTTCTCGCCATCGAAGACTACAGTGAATCGGAGAAGCATCGAATACTCGGCTTCGCCGTTCCCCCTCCTCCCCCTCCTTCCGCTTCCCCCTAAGCTTTATTTGGAGACTTTCTGTTCCTATTTCCGGGTGTATTTACGTGCATTTTGATGTCTGCTCTATTGTATGTACTATTGCCTCGCCGTTGTCGATTTGAATACGCTACCTATTTATTTATGAGGGCTGTCGAATTCTCGCGCTGTGTGTGATACAATGACAAGACGTGCCGTCGTCTCGTTGCTTTGCGTTGCTGTTGCTTTCCCGGAGGACTGACAAGCCGTGTTCGCTGTGAGGCTGTTGTACAGTGTTTGACTGAATCATTGAATCGATAATGAGGAAATAGTACAAATATTACCATTTTAGTTGTGTAGACAGACTAAAACTCGTTCTTAGTTCTGGCTAGGGCCCCTCGCATTCGGGATTTCAGCCGACTCTCCAATAAGCACCTACAGTAGGTACACAGGTGTGACGTCTAGGAAGCCGAGCTGATTGCCCTGAATAACTAAGGCAAGGCAGATACTAATTGGTGCCAGACGACAACCGGCCCTTCCGCTTCGCCTCTTGAATCATCGGCGCTTCGTAATTGGAGCGCAGCGGCAGAATTCTTCGGCTGTCGGGAAAACGACCTTTCGTACTTCTGCGTGGTACGGTTGGCATGATGCGTCATGCGTAAACGGACACGGTAGATGGTCGGCCGGGTGCAGGAGTATCAACCCAAGATAGACTCTCGGCACAAATAACTGAACATGGCTAACGAACAAACACGGAAGCTGAAGACCGTATAGGCTACAGTTGAACAGAGTCGCTGTCTGCTTTCGCCAATGATCGACTCGATCGGATCAGAATGGGCGATTTATTTTGATTGGCTGTTTGCCTCATGTCCCAGAGTCGGTTGGAGCTGTTGACGAGGCGCAGGGTCGCGTTTCCCTCCAGTGGTCGGTACCGTCTCTGAACGTAGTGAATGGGTTGCTTTTGACGCCTGCCAGTGAGCTTGGCGTCATCTGCGCCTAACCTCGACAGCGTCAGTGGATGCGGCAGCGGCGGACACGGTGGACTTGACCTTGCGCTGGAGCTCGGCGTTCATCTGAGAAGCACCAAAGATACGTATGCATTGGCACCAACGACCTTGCAGCGCACGACATGCACAGGGAGGCTGAATTAGCTATCTTTAGAAAGACTGCAAAGCTGCGCTTTCACGAAGCGCCATGCACACATGCCGCTGTTACTCCATGTAGAACGAGGAAGTCTCATCACCTGTCCGAAGAGTATCCAGTTGAAGCTGCTGTTGACGTGGGGCATCACGTGCACCACGAGCATGGTCACCACAAAGTGGTCCGTGGTGCCGGGCGGCGGCGATTCCGCGTGCGCCTGGGGCCTGACCAGCTCCACGTAGAGGGAGTAGAGGACGGCCAGCCAGTAGGGCGACATGCAGAGAAGGTAGAAGACCCCGACGGCCAGCACGTAGAGGCCCACGCGCGCCAGAGGGATCCGACTGCGTCGGAAGCGCCGCTTCTGCCGTCGAAGACGCCAGAGGATGGTGGCGTAGCTGGCGGCCATGACGAGCAGGGGCAGCGCGTAGCCGGCCACGAAGACGACGCCGGTGAAGGCGAGGAACACGCCGCGAGTCATGCTCTCGGTGCACTTGAGGGCGACGGCGTAGGGCTGCTGAAGTGGGATGTACCTTTCCGTTTTGAGCGAGTAATTCCACGGCATAATTATTCTTTTACGCACCGTCCAGACTCCCTCTCTGTCCCGGTAGGGGGCCATGGGTCCGTAGTTGGTTGGGTGTGCATCGGAGGTGTAAATGAGAGGCGAGAGAAGCAGGGCGGCCGAGACGGTCAAGGCTGCCACCGTAGCCAACGCGGCCCTTCTCGAGCGCATGAAGCTGTGAGCCGGCAGACAGATGACCACAAAACGGTCGACGCTCATCGCGGCCAGCAGGAAAGTCGAGGCTACCTTGCCGCAGCTGGCGAAGACCTACACAGTCATAAATGATAGTTCATGGCGACTAATGTGAAGAAGTACCATTGCTCACCTGGTAGACCTTGCACAGAACGGTACCGAAGATCCAGCAGTCGAGCAGCATGTCTGTCACGCTCATGGGAATGGTGAGAAGGACGGCGAGGTCGACGAAGCAGAGGGCCGTCACGTAGACCATGACGGCGTCCATGGGCGTCCGCTTGTAGGCCAGGCGCACGGCCGACAGCGTCCAACTGATGCCCCACACTCCCACGAGACACAGGAGAATGTAGACGAGGAGCAGCGCCTGTGAACATGGGCAAGATATCTTGTTGTAGTCTGCAGAAGCGCTCGATCATTCAACCATACGATCAGTTTCAGTTTCTATAAATATACTGAAACTGAAACTGAAATTAAGATGGTCAGACATACTTAAACTGAAACTGAAACTCCGCAAAAGGAATCAGTATTCGTGCAATACTGAAACTAGTTTCAGTACCCACTACTGAAACTAGTTTCAGTTTTAGTTTCAGTGTTTGAGACGTATGTTTGGCTAATCTTAGGTTGATTTGGCACTTTGCTTGATTAACAATGGCGAAAAAACTTGGGAATGCACCTTATTCATGGTAATCAGCAACGTAGCAACGCATCCATTCCACGTACGTTTTACAACCGCGAGCAGCATACTTAATACTGAAACTCAGTTTCAGTAACTGAAACTGAAACTCAAGAAATTTCTTTACTGAAACTGAAACTGAAACTAAAAATAAAACTGATACTGAAACTGAAACTGAAACTAAATCAGTTTCTATGGTCACCTCTGCAGTTGATGCCACAACACCACCCAATGAAGCAGTCAACGCACTCGAACGAAGGGCTGCTGCCAAGTCGACGAAGCGGTCAGCACGAATACTTCGCGGCTGATGGAATCGTTGCACGACGCGTTGATGGCCCTTTCCGAGCACGCCATCCCTAGTTCCGCCACTACGGCTCCTCTCTCCTCTCCAGTTTTTTTGTTGACGTCGGCAGACGAAGCTGTGAACGACGAGCTTTGAACCAGCTGCGCCTGTTTTCAAACAAACAATCTACAAACGCATGGGCTGGTCTGTAGGCGCGCGCCTATTGACGTGAATCACGAGGCCAATTAGCTGGTGCTAAAGTAAACTTCGCTCGGCTCGGCAGACCGCGCTTCAGTGCCGCTGTATACCTAATTCGTAAAGCCAACGCCTTTCTCTACCTGCCTACGTAAGCTTCCGGTTTATTTATTGAATGTGGTTGATGGGTGGTGGCTAATAGCAACGGCTAGCTAGAGAGACTAATTAGACACAACGACACAATGCCAAGTTGTGGATACGCAAAAAGCAAACTTTACCATGCACTAGACACACTATGCACCTACCAGATCGAATTATCAGTGAGTGCATTGCCACCTTTGCGGACTCACTAATGAATGCACCAGGTCAATTTGCTTATGTATTATGTTCCTGTACCTGTGTTTCTATGTATGTGGAGTAGACGTCAATCGCCTTCACTTGTCGTACAGTTGAGTGGTTGTTTGTGTACAACTCACGAGGGGGGGGGGGGGGTGATGGCGGCAAATCCAGGTTTGATCTGGGAGCAATCTTGCAGCTGTTGCTTATACAAAATTAGGCCCGACATTGTTGTCTGTACGTCATACTTAGGTACATGTAGACGTAGTATTTGTAACGAACAACTGTTTGCGTACCCACGTGCTAATAATAAA